>JAJJMB010005286.1:4393590-4613772 GCA_023531105.1 Papaver atlanticum | reverse complement strand
TCCCTAAGTTGGAATGACCGCTCATCTGGCAGTAACAAGAGATGCTGAGGAAGCTAAGAGCTTAGCGATTTGGGAAGCAATTAATTGATCCAAAACAAGAAGGATGGAAAACATGTGCATTCTCAGCGACTCCAAGAGTGTCATTTCCCGTCTTTTTAATAAACAATGTCAAACCAGTTGGTACAGCAGCACTATTCAGGATTGTATGCTACTTTTCTATGATGCTTCTTATGATATGAATGCTAAAAGATTAGGGATTGGTATTGTGGCTACTGATATTGCAGGCAACTTCAGGGGATGCAAAACTCATCTCAGTAACAAGAGATGCTGCGGAAGCTGAGAGCTTAGCGATTTGGGAAGCAATTAATTGGTCCAAAACAAGAAGGATGGAAAACATTTGCATTCTCAGCGACTCCAAGAATGTCATTTCCTTTCTTTTTAATAAACAATGTCAAACCAGTTGGTGCAACAACACTATTCTGGATGACTGCTCTTTCGTAATCGAGTCTTTTCAATTTTTTGAATTTCAACATAGAAGTTTCAGTTCGCTGGCTGATAAAGCAGCCAAACATTGTAGACAGAACAGAGGAACATGTGAATGGTCATCAGCCTCACTTCATTACTCAAAACTCTGTACCTTATTATTTTAATAGATTTGTTTCTTTTCTAGCAAAAAAAAGAATAAAATAAAAAATCACATACTCCCTCCGCCCCTAATTAGCTTACCTAGTTCAAGCTTGCACAATTCTTAAAACGAGCAGGACATATGAGTATTTTTAAGTATTTTCTTATAATTATATCCTTATAGATAATTAATAAAATTTAGAAATGATTTATTTTTCGAACTATACCGCGGATATTCGTAAACTTTATATCATTGAAAAACATTTTAAAACACGTACGTAACGAATTTAGAAGTGTCTATCAAATTATACATATTTCTCATACTAACAGTAATCAGTTAAAATGTTTTAGAAATATCACTATGCTTAATAACAAAACCATCTATTAGTGGGACAAAATTTAAAAATGAATAAATTATCTATTTAAAGGTGGGACAAAATTTAAAAATAAATAGATTCTATTTTGGGACGGAGGGAGGATAATTTGTAAACAACTTGAATATCAGGGGATGATTTACTAACTTAACATCCAATCATTCAATAAGTTGCTAAAGTTAGATTGAGCATGTAGGGCTTGAGGATAGAACCCAAACCAAGCAGGTCTAGAAAAAGCACAATACAAATTTCGACTTTTAGGGACTACTCAAAAATGGAGGGGGACTACTCCTTCATTTTTGGTAGGACATTTGAAGTAGTTTTGGTTTACCCCTTATCCAATTTTTTTTTAATACCAAATTTACCCTTGGTAATGAAATTAGTTAATTTCCTCCTTCTTCTTCTTTCTTCTTCTTCTTCTCCAACATCAACCAAGAAGTCCGATTCGATTAAAATGAAATCCCCAGGTAATTTCCTTCATACCCATTCCTTTGAATCGTTTTTTGTTGAAGAAATCGATTAGAAATCATCAAAAACCATTGAAAATGGTCGTTACAGTAGAGATTTCGGCTAGGAGAAATTTTGAAAACCCTAGATTTTGGTAACCGAACTTTCAATATGAAGAACAGTTCGGCCAATTAGGATTTTTTAGGTAACCGAACTATGTAGTTCGGTAAGCTCGCAAAAAAAAACGTAACCGAACTCCTTATTTATATGAAAAAATTGAGTTCGGTTTAGTCGATAAATTTATATAGGTAACCGAACTTTGATAAAATATAGTTCGGTTACTTCGCAGTTTTTATGTGGTAACCGAACTTTGATCTGTCAACACCAAACTTGTACTTTAGTTTTTAAGATGGTTGATTTCGAAATGAGGGTTTTGGGTACTTACGTATACTTCAAATTTAGTTAATGTTGCTTGAATTGACAAAAACTTTCGAAAAAATGAGAAATTATTTATAAACTGATTTCGACCATGGAAATGAAGTTCGGCTACGACATTTGAAGAACACGTAGCCGAACTCATCTGCAAGTGTAGTTCGGCTAATGGTTCTGAAGACACAGGTAGCCGAACTCAGCTTTAATGGAGTTTTTGCTTTCAGAGAAAAAGTTCGGCAGGAAAAAGAAAGTTGCGACGTAACCGAACTAAAAGTTCGGCTGGGAATTTTTCTCTCGACGTAACCGAACTCAATATATAGGTTTTCAGAAAAAAGTTCGGTTAGTAGAAAAAAATTGCGACAAAACCGAACTAAAAATTCGGCTAGGAAAAAAACGAAAAAAAGTTGCGACGTAACCGAACTAAAAGGGTAGGTTAGTCATTTTCACACTTTAGGACACCCCTTATAAGTGTAGGGTAGACATTCTTATCACATAATGGTCCCCCACCAAAAATGGGTAGTGCCCAAAATACAGTTCTAAACAAATGATCCAATATTTCAGTTGACACACCACAAAAAGGACACAAATCTTCAGAAGTAATACCCAACAAGAACAAGTTAAGTCTTCAAAGGCAATATGTTGTGAAAACATTTCCACAAAAAAAAATATTGTACTCAGGTAGGCAAAATATCCATATGCTGGAGTCGTAACCATCTCTTGTCTTGCTGCAAGGAATCCACACAGTGATTTTGAATCAAAGCTTTGTAGGCAGATTTAGTAGTAAAATTACCTGATGGAGTTAATGACCACCTTATAGTTCTCTTCTTATTTTGATCAACTACAAAAATGGTTGGAATTACATTAACTTTAATTTGATGCAGAGAGATTGACTGGTCTCACTTTCCCTCTGTAAGGAACTGAATCGTGTTAATGACCTGGAAACCATTCAGAAGGCCACCAATCTGGTCGAATAACTTCGATCTTTACATCATCTTGCCCTTTGATGCTCGAGAAACCTGATCCTTTAAAGGCTTCTTATAGCTTCAATAGACCCATATACCACGAGACCCAAGTGCAGTTGTAACAGTCCCAACTTTCTTATCGGATGAAGCTCCCACTACTTCTGATCCTCAAGCTACCTTCTGCACTACTTCTGAACCGCATACAAAAAGGAACGTGTGAAAACCTAGACGACCAAAAATTTCATCCATATGGGTTTGGCAATATTTGGTGAAGCATGTAGTACACTATTTTGAACGGTCCCTTCCAAATATCTAACCATGTTGATGTGTTACTATGTTCATATCAGTTACTAACAGATGTGAGATCGTATAGGAACGCATAGTGTAAAAATCACCATCTCTAATGTTATATACTCATTGTTGCCAAAAGAAAAGCACATATTCTATGCGAGTTTTATCTTTAACATGCTAGCAGTGTCAAAAACAAAAAAATGGACTCTGTAAAGAAATGAAGAAGGAAGAATACGTCACCATTTCCGCTTTCGTTGTGAAATTTTAATGGAAGCAGGCGTTTTCGAACAACTGACTCCTGCCCGGCATGGCATCCTTTGCCAAAGCTTATAGCATTCAAGCCAGCCAGATTGTACTCAAGCGGAATCACCTCACAAAGAAAGAATCAGAAATCAAGATGGAACTGTTGTATTCCTGCATTGAAATCGGAAGAAAAAAAAAGGAACATTTATACTTGATGAAGATTACTGTAAGAAGCTTTGCCTCTGTTTTTGAGAACTAATCTAGCAATTCTGTCAATGCTGTGTTTTGTGTTTATGTCAGATGTCAGATGACATAGAATGGCAACTTAAGCTGCCAAGAGAACATAAGAAGTCTGTTCCATTTTCAGATGCAACTAAATAAACTTGGTTCCACAAAATTTAGAATCTGTACATATTCCAAAACAAGCACTAAAATGAAGTCCATAGGCAATAACTGAGATTGAATTAACTTAAAAATGTTGTCAAGCAACACTTTGAAGGCAGCCAGCAATTAGCCATGACAAACACAATTAGTGGATTCATGTGTAGCCAGTAAGTGAAGTCCAGGCCAATTGAACCAGTTCAGAGTCTCAGTGTATCTATGTTATAGATTTTAAAGCAGCTTGTAAAATTTTCACAAACATTAATTGGTTCTTATTAATGCACAATTTGAGAATCTAATAACGATGAATGGAAAATCTGTTTAAATTTCAAACACAATGAAATGCGTAACGATCTATTGACACTTTTTCTTGACACCTGCTTTGGGCTCATATAACCAATTAAGAGAAGCATTACTGTAAAATATTATTTTTTTACCAAGAGAATAGCATGGCAGACACAAAATTTTATCTACAGACTCTATCAATAGTAGGATTAAGATTTCACAGATATAATCTTCACATAAATAACATCAGCTGATACTTTTGCCTTGCTAACCCACTTGCACAGGTTAGTAAAAAAGAGTAGTCCACATTTCCCAATTCTGAAAAGAATCATGAAAGTGATACCTTTAGGAATCTCAGTTGAGCCCTCTGCCACTCCCTTCTCTACTCTCCATTGGAGGTAATTTAGCTCATCAGTTTCTTTGTTTGCCTCAACCAATGGTGCTGCAAATAGAAAAACATATTTCCGAATCTCAATATGAAAACATACAAATATCAAATATGCTACAGATGACATTATGCATATGCTCTGGTTACACCACTTCTACACTGATAAAAATATCAGTGTTACTTTAGAAATAACACACTAGTAAAACTTATATTTGAAGGAGAAATTCACCTGAAACCAAGACTATCCAATCTGGGATCTTTGTATCATTGCCACCCAGAACTATTCCCTTTTGTAGATGACTGCCCGACTTTGTCAACACCAGCAACCCAGCCAAGAGCTGAAGCCTCAGGTTCTTCTTTCGAGTCAGACGATGTGGATAGGTTCTTACCAAAACGTTGCCAGCAAGAAAATTCTCACTCACATTTTCAATAGCAACGTTCGATCTTAGCCGAAATCTGCAAGTCTGCAACACAACCATAAATATAAGACTCACAGATACGAACTAATTGGACAGAATTGACATCACCGAACTATATATACCCAAAATTCCCAGCTAAATACGCTGTAATAAGCTTCAACCCATTCATTGGCCTCTCAGAGGAGCCAAGGTCTAAACTAACAGTATCCCCTATACCTGTAAGTTTCTTTGGTAATGGGCAATGTCAAAACACATGCAATCACAATGTATAAAATTCTCTTCCTAGTGAGTCAGAACTGTAACAGATTCATTCTAGAGGAACAAACCCAATAGGGAATAGAGATGGCTAGATGACTGACTCTCGTAGTAGTTCAAGTCTGACACTTTCCAAACAAAAAAAACTGAAAGAAACAAAACTTTCTATCTTAGCAAAAACATCATAATCTGCTCGGAAAGGAGAAAATGCGCTAAGATGTTAGCCAGTTAATTGAACTCAGTAAAGGAAACCGCTGTACTGTATGTTAAAACCCTTAAAATTTCTCCTTCTCTACTACTTCCCTAGAACCTAAGTTGGAGAACAAATACTCTTGTGATTGTTTACATAGACAACATATTCACAAATTGTAATTTACCAAATATTTACTTCTCTAGAAATTTTTGCAGCATTTCATATCTCTCAAATGACAGTATAATGTTGACAGTGACGGTTCTGTGTCAAAAATTCTAGACACTCAATGACCGAACCAGCCTACTAACAAGTAGTCAAGTACCTGTCTACGTAATTCCTGTAATCTGCCAGTGTTTTGACCTACTGCTATTCTTATCAACAACAACAAGGCATCAACATTATTTTCCATTACTTGACTACCACCATTAATGGTAGGCTTCCTCAAGCTGAAATTACTAGATCCTACTTGAACAAAAAATGTAAAAAAGAAACAGGGGTTTTATCCAATATGACTAAAGCAAATGATAAGGAACAATTCTAAACTTTAACCAAAAAGAACCTAACTACAAGCACTTGAAATTTAGAGTTCCCAATTAGGTTTTTCTTTCATAATCAGTATCCTATAATTTGCAGAAATGTGATATCAACTATGATTTCTTAGTGAGTTATTTCCTGAGAATGAGTTTATGCTTTCTCATCCAGATATGGAAGTTGCTGAATTTTTATGTAATGGTGAGTGGATTATCCCTCCTGAAATGAATGTTTTCTTTTGAGAAAATGAACTACCAGTGGTAGATAATAGTGGGGATAGGAGAATTTGGTGTGGTATATTCTCTGTTGCCTCTGTTAGTGAAGTTTTGAGAATGGAATATCCCTGTGCTACAGTAGACTAAACAGATATGGCATCCTAGTGTCTCTAGCAATGTGTTGTGAGAAGAGTTGTGCCTTCTGATGCTAATATGAAGACTAGAAAGTTTCAGATGGCCTCCAGATACCCTTTTAGTAAAAAAGCAGAAGAGAATTTGGACCATATTCTATGGTTTTGGGATTTCAGTGAAATCATATGGAAATGGCTGGGTGGGATCTTTAGCTTTATCAATTCAACATCAGATTCTGTTTTTTTTTTTTTTTTGTTAGCCTATCTTATAATGGCTTAAAGTCTAGCAAAAGACTTTGGTGGTTACCCTCTAAAGTGGTTTTTTTTTTGGGATATTTGATAAAGTGCCCTACTTTTCAAATTACACTAAAAAAGTGCCCCCGTTTTTTTAAAATTTGTTAAAGTACCCTTCCCTTTACCGTTTTTCTCAAAAAACGGGAAAAAACGAGAACCGGCAGTTAACAGACGTTTATGCTTACGTGGCAGCGTCAAAAAGTCTAAAAAACTCTTCAAACTGAGTTGAGCTGAATCCATTTGACTCGCCGATTCAAAACACCGAGTCAACAAGAAACCCGTGGCCATCCATCTAACCATCAGTTTAAAAGAAAAATCGACTGCTCATAATTGGATCTAATCCTCCAACGGTCATATTCCCAATTCAATCTTCTTCAACCTGTATTTATACAAAATGATGAACCCTAGTTTCTGCAAGTTTAAAAAGTACTTAATTATATACAAAGATGTTCCAAAATATTACAGCATATGTTCAATGTTTTCAACAACCAAAATATCATTCAAAAAAGACAACCCTAACTACTATAAACCACATTACTATACTGCAACCATTCACTTCTTTGTCTGAGTGTTGTTCTGTTTCTTTGAAGTTGTACCAGGTGCTTTTGGAATATTAGATGGTTGAGATATCTTATCTTTAGAAGAAGATGCAGCTTTAAAAGAAGATGGTTGAGATGATTGATTCTTCTTAGACTTAGAAGTAGATGCAACAGGTCTTTCATTGAATGTGAAGGTAGCACCATCTACTTGAGTTCTTTGCCTCTTAGCTTTAGGATTCTTGCCAACATCACCACCTTGACATGTACTTCGGTTGTGACCAGTTGAACCACATCTTGAACATGAATATGTCTTTGTAGGTGCTTTAGGCTCATCCCATGCTCTCCTCCTCTTAACTCTAGGCCTTCCTGATTTCCTGATCTTGATAGCAGGTTCCAGATCAATGTCTTCATGTTCTTCCAACTAAATAATAATAATATGTTAGAAACTTACAATGGTTTCTTAAAGAAACAGTTAAGAAGGTGCAAATAACTAGAACAGAATGACTGCACAAACCTCAGGCCAATCTTCTTGAGCAGGAAATGGATGCACTACTGGAGCATATGTGGCCCTGTATGCAGCAACTGTATAATAATGAGAGCAGTACCTGCAAAAAAAAAATGCAGTTGTTATTAGTGCATACATACATAGTAAAGTAGAGAAGCAGTAACAATCCAAAAAAAAACAATAGGGATTACTATGTACTTACCTTGTCCAATCAGGTCTGAATGGCTTCAAACAACACACAGCATGTTGACAAACAAACCCTCTGAGTTGCCATTGTAGACAACTGCATTGCTTTTCATCCAATTTCACAATAAAAACTGCCTTGCTACCTTCATTTGTAACTTCATACAACTTACCACTAACACATGGGTCAACTTTAAATGCACCAACCAACTTACACATCTTACCAATCAGTTTCATAGCAGTAGGAACCAATTCAGTAGGATCCCATTTTGCACTCTCCTTTCTCCTTTTGTGAAACAAACTCATAACACACCTATTATAAAGGATTCCTAGTCTACATATTGGTTTGTCCCTAAGATTTTTCACCATGGAATTAAAAGACTCACTGAAGTTGTTATTTAGGTGCTCACACTTACTAGTGTCATCAAAAAAGGCTCTAGACCATGACTCAACACCAGCCTCTTCAAGATACACCACAGCAGCAGGATTTTCCTTCTTCATATCTTCAATATGTTTCTGCATACAACATACAAACCATATTAGAATATATACAAACCATATATACATAATAAGCTATAATAACACATATATACAAACCATATTAGAATATAATAACACATATCTTACATAGAAATGTTTCTTTTTGTAGCATTTGGCTGCATTCCATAGTAAGCTATACAACTTTTGTCCCTTAAAGTGCTTCTTGAAATTGTTATACAAGTGCCTGTAACAACAAAAATTTATAAGTAGTTAGAAAACTATAAGAAAAATTTAAGTTCACAGAAAATAAAAAGTTAAGAAGCTGACCTCCAACAATATCTTTGGTGTGAGTCTGGGAACACAGCAGGTACAGCTTCAAGTAGCCCTTTTTGTCTATTTGAAATGAATGTCAATGGCTTTTGATGGCTTAAGAGTAATGGCTTCAAGTCAGTGAGGAACATAGTCCAATTTTCAATTGTTTCAGCAGGTAAAACACCAATTCCTAGTGTGACTAGTCCATTTTGACCATCTAACCCTGTTGCAGCCATCAACACACCACCACACTTACCATTTAGATGACAAGCATCTAACCCAACAAATGATCTACACCCTTCCTTCCATCCTTCGATAGCTCCAGCAAAACTTATTGTCATGGACTCAAATGCCATATCAGTCTTACAATATGAAAAAGTTGCAACTGAGTTCTTGTTGGAGTCACACACCATCTTACAAAACTGGGGAACTAGTTTATAACTTTCTTCATAACTCCCATATTTAGCCTCCATTACTAAGTTCCTGGCCTTCCATGCAGTGTGATAAGTGATATCAATGAGATGAGAAGCCTTGAAATCCAATTGAATTTGTTTTGGTCTTGGAATTACATTTCCAGAGCCATTCTTCAACTTGTCTTGTATAACTTCAGCTACTAGTTGAGGGTCTGCAGATCTATTCAGTATCTTGTCTTCTACAATCCTCCCCTTGCAAGTATGGGTTAAATTCACACCCTTCACCTTAAATGTAGACTGATGTTGTAGTTTTGAAGCAAAAACAAACCAGTGACACTCAACAGTTCCTTTATTGTTAAACCTATTTTCACACCACACTCTAAGTCTTAACTTGTCACTCTTTTCAACCTTGTACTCACATTCATTTAATACACAGAAAAACTTTAGATGTCTTTTGAAAGTATTTTTATCAGGAAACTCAGTACCTACAATCATTTGTGAAGGATCCAGTGGTTGAACAAGGTCTGAGTCATCAAACAAGTCACCAGGTTCATCAGCAAACTCAGGATTATCAGCTTGGAAATTCTTGTAATACTCAGGGTCTTCTTCACCCTCTTTACCTAAACAAGTACACACCAAAATAATTAGTTAGTGTACAAACCAAAATAATTAGTTAGTTATACACCTTCATCACTTATCTAAACAAACCATAACAAAACAGAAAACAATAATATGCTACAACCATAAAAAGCAAGTACAATAATATGTTACAACCATAAAAAAAACAAGAACATTAAAGTTCAATTACATCTTCATGTACCTTGGTCATTTACTTCTACACCATCATTGTCTGAATCATCATTATCTGCATAAAACTAAAGTGTTAGTACAACAATAACTAATGCATCAATTCATATTAAATGCACAAATGTACAAAAACATAAAATAAAGTGTGTAGTTATAAGCACCTTCATCTGTACTTTCATTTTCACCATCACTTGCATCTTCAGCCTCTTCATCACTATTATAAGTAGCTGCAGCTTCAGGATCTTCTACAGGATGGCACTCATCCACTTCTTTGTTCTCAAGTTGAATTACCAAATCATCATTTTCTTTCATTTTGTTTAACCAATACTCTTCATCAAAATCATCATCAACTACAACTGGTTCCTCAGGAACTGGTGTACAACTTGATCCTCCTCTCAAGTTATCACCAACAACACTAGTTTGAGTAGACTGTGAACTGCCCTGCCCAAACAACTCCTTTCTAGCACTAGAACCACCTGCACTTTTGTTATTCTGACCTCCAAGTCTTGGGCTTCTTCTCACTTGAGGTGACTTTGATGCTACTTTCTTAGGTGAGACCTTGTCCCATTCTGGATTTTTAATCTTCACAAGCAAATGAATAAAACCATTGCCATTTACTACAGCATTGTCCCAAAACCAAAAAAATGCATGATCATTCTTTATTGTCCAAGGAACTCCATGTTCTGACATCCATAATAAAACAACCTCATCTATATCTTCCAAACATAACTTCTTGTGTACCATTTGCTGAAATATCCTCGGACTCATCCTTTCTCTTTTTAACTGTTTGAAAGCCAACTCTATCTTACTCTCAATGCAATAACATTTTATATCTCTAAACATGATTTTTCCCTTACCAATACTGCCACTGAAATATACATAAATACAAATATATTACAAACCACTTATACAAATGCATACCTAATAAAAAACAGGGCAAAAAACACCACATACAAAAAATTTCTAACAAAATTAAACAATTAATTTCTTTTTATGGGGATTATTATTATTTTGTCTTTGATTTTATAAAATTATTTGTTTGATTTTTAGACAAAAATACAAACCCAATGCAGATTCTTCACAGACATCATGTTGTTGTTTTTTTCAGATTCAGATTCACAGACAAAAAAGAAAACCACTTTATATAAAAAGAATCATGGGTAATGATTTATCAAAAAAGAATCATGGGTAATGAAGATTCTTCACAGGCAAAACAAAAGAAAAAGATAAACAATGATGCAAAAGTCAAGATTTCAAATAAATAAAGTTAGGGTTCACTTTAGATTGATTGAAAAGGCTTCGAAATCAATCTATTTCATCATGCAAACACATATCTAACAAAATCTAAAGTTAGGGTTTCAATCCTTTTACCTGGACATCCCTTTCCCTTTCCAGTCATCGTCATAGAAGATATATCTTCGTTCATCTTCAATTCATTCGATTAAATCATCAAACACAACAAACTAACCTATCGATTCAATTGAATCGTCAATTTTCCCCCTTTTCAGAGGCAGAAGGAAGGGGCTGCTGTCGGTTGAATGAGAAAGTTAGAACTTTCTCTCACTCGATTAAGATATAGTGTAGGGGTTTCTTGTAATTTTACCTATTTTTTTGACTAGGTAAACGAATGTGGACTCACTTTGTGGGCCCAAATCGTGAAAACAAACTGCAAGGGCAGTTTAACAAATTTTAAAAAAACGGGGTAGTTTTTTAGTGCATATCACACTTTATCAAGATTCCCTTTTTTTTTTTTTTTTTTTGTATTCTTTGGTCAACATTTGGAATCAATAAAAATCTTATTATCAAGCAAAAAAAAAAGTGATATCAACTATGACCGACTCTCATAGTAGTTCAAGTCTGACACTTTCCAAACAAAAAAAAAAAAACTGAAAAAAAAAAGACCCTTACTTGTGGAAGCAATCCATGAGCTCATCCATAACAATAGCATCGGCATCTCCAAGCAAATCAAAATGATCATTGTTGGGTTTGAACCAGGTTTACCCAGCTTCTCATAAGAACGAGATTAAAGTTGATACATTTGGTGTAGTTAAAGTTGATGTTTTCTCCCCAATTTCTTCTCCAAACTTTCTCACATCATTTGTTACTAAACCTTGAAGAAATTTAATAGTATCAGGACCTCTAAAACGAATTACAGATCGTGTTTTTAGATGTGATGCCATAGAAGAACCTACATCTTCAAAATAAGATTTTTGTTGTTCATTATTATAGAAGAATCTTGAATAGAAGCTTCTGTTTCTGTAGATTCTGTAAATTGGGGATGCTGAATTCTTGAAAATTTTCATAATTAGGGTTTCAGAAAGGTTCTTTCTAGCTGTGATTTTTTATCGAGGCAATCAGAATGGAAGAGAAGGGGGCATCTTTGTGAAATTTTGAAGAGATAAGGGGTGTGTAGAGGGGGTTCTGGGGTTTGACACGTACAGTACCAGAAATAAGCAGAAAGGTCTTTAATAGATGAGTCAACTCGTTCCGGCTCACTGAGTCGCTGACCCCGGTCATTGTGGCATGCTCCTGACAAACTGGGCTAGGCTAACAGTTCACTAAATCTTAAGTATTAACAGCTTTAATGAGAAAAAAATGTTACAGAAAGAATTACTGAATTAAAGGTGAAAAGGAAAACCGATGGTCATAAATCCGGGACATTAATAGCTGCAATTGAAGAATAGAGTTTCTCCATATCTCAAACTCTCTCTATATGTAAGTACTTTCAGCAGTGCACAATAGTACAACAGTAACATATCTAGAAAGATAAACAGTAAAAATGAAGAGTTTGAACTTTGATGATATGTTGGCTAAGAAGGTAACACAGTTCTCCATTCTGATACTACTCATTGTCGCGTCAGCTGTTACAATGGGCACAGCTGAATCCCAATCTCTAGCACCAACCCAACTGGACACAGTTCAGATTCCTGGGCTGTTTCCACCACTACTACCAGGTCCATACAATCCAGATATGGGAAAATGTTGGTCAACTCTCGTTGATATTGAAGGTTGTAAAGCTGAGATCTTGAATTTCCTGTTTACATTTCAGCTTCGACTAGGTCCAGCTTGTTGCAAAGCTGTCACTGACCTCAGTGAAACTTGCTTGCCGGCCGTTTTCACATGGGGTTGGGGCTGGGGAAGAGGAATACCTTTCAACCCTACTTACCCAGATATAGTTAAAGGCTATTGTGCGTCCATAACTGCAGGGGCAATATCACCACCAGCTCCTTTTGCTGTTCAAACGTCTCCACCGCCACCACCACAGGTTCATCTAGGAGCACCTAAACCTGCGTCAGTGGAACCACCAACCACCTCTTTTGCAATTGCCGCAGCTGAATCCCAATCTCTAGTTCCCGCCCAACTAGATAAAATTCAGATTCCTGGGTTGTTTCAACCACTACTACCAGGTCCATACAATCCAGATACTGGAAAGTGTTGGTCAACTCTTGCTGATATTGAAGGTTGCAAAGCTGAGATCTTGAATTTCCTATATACATTTCAGCTTCGACTAGGTCCAGCATGTTGCAAAGCTATTATTGACCTCAATGAAACTTGCTTGCCGGCTGTTTTCTCATCGGTTTGGGGACGGGGAAGAGGAATACCTTTCAACCCTGCTTACCCAAATGTAGTCAAGGGCTACTGTGTCTCCATAACGGGAGGGAAAACATCACCACCTGCTCTAAACCACGGTCCCTCAACAGAAGTGCACCATAACTAGACATTTGTTGTTGTGGAAGATGCGTATAATAAATGCTTAACACTTTTTAAATTAGATTTTTAATAGATGACTATTGCCAGACGCGTCAATGAAAAATACTTTTCAAGGCTATCTGTTTGAATCCTCATTCTGCTCAGTTTCTTTTACAAATGATCGAAAAATTTATTGCATGATGCGAATGAATGTTTCCACGAACATGAGTTCACAAAAATATAAAATGGATAACTAATCTTCAACGACATTGATAATAAGACTAGACATTTTTTCACCTTGTCTGTCTTAATGGAATTTGCTAATCTTGGCTCATTTATCTTTGCACTCCTCAGGCGACAATTTTCAGTTTCGTGTGTAGGTAAGAAATATCGCATTGCCACATTTTAGAAGCTAACGAGTACGACGAATAAAAAGTTTCCCGATGACAAGACAACGACGGACCTTAACAATAAGAGATGCACGATAAAGAAGGAATCCGATAAAAGCACCAGATAGCATAATGATAATTCATCGGATCGAATGAGAGCGATCAACATATATCAGCACGAGAAGATCGTTAACCAAGAGCATTACGATAAAGAGACGTTGGAGAAGATTTAGCCGAGTTTATAGGGGAAATAAATCACTTTATTAGCTGTTATCCACTATGTAAAACGCCTGTATAAGTAGAGGGTAATGAGGTTTTCTCTAGTGTATGTAAAATCCAGAGAGAATAGAGAGAGAAAATTAGGGCTTGTATGTTTAGAGAGATATCATCTTTGTGTATGAACCTTCAAGAAAAATAATATGGCTTGATTCCAATCTTCTTTACCTTTTTTAGTAAGTTTGCGTGTTAACCATATCAAAGGTGTAGTTGTGAGATTTCCTGCAGCTACATCGTGGCTGTACTACAATGCATAATATGCACGCCCTTTTAAGGTACTGACTTGTCTTTAATAGATTATGGCAAGATCCATTAGGATGGGAAAGGGCAACACTTTTCCAATAGCAAAGATGTTCACAATACAGTATATAGTCCAGCTTCAAGATTACTTGAGTACGTAGTTCGTACGACGACGCTTCATTATCGGTTGATGAACTATAGGTAATAATATATAAAACCCGAACTTTGAAGCTAATCGTGAATTTCGCGTAATCAAGCCGGAGAAAGAGCTGATCAGTTTCAATTTTCAACCCTTTATTATGTACTTGGATTGAGTTATGTCCTACGGCATTCCAAGTAATGCATATTATTGCCAACTTGTTAAATTTTTGCCAGCTTTTTTAATCAACAAGTCTTTCATTAGACATTTCAATAGAATAGATGGTAAGCTAACGTGTTTCTTGATCGGGACATCTGTTAATTTCTTTTTCTTAACAATTAGATGTATTTCATCTTAAATAAATTTATACAAAAAGTTTGGAATTTACAATTCGGTACTATTTCCTAGTCTCGAACTAAAAATACAAAGCATGCAAGTGGCAACGGCGTTTTAGAATGTTACTGGTAAAATACTTGCCCATCACTATGTTTGTTGACTTCATCAAATACGTAGAAGATTTGATCCAAAAGACCACGATGTGCTGTACCGCATTGTGCCAGAAAATTAATCTAGTTGTGCTAAACTTCGTTGTTATCCATTCCGCGTACTGTGCCGTGCAATATGCTGAAAGGTCTGGCACAACACAATATACGAAGCTGTCATATTTTTTTTGATCGGTAAAGAAATTTGATGCTAACGAGTTTCGAACTTAGGTCACTGGTATCATCACCCAATGACTTTATCATTATATTACAGTGACACTGGCACGAAGCTGTCATGTTGTGTGCCAGGTCGTGTAATTTGGCATGTTTTTGCTCAAATTTTATTGTGTTGTGTTATAAAATTGCACATTTGACACCCCCTAGCTCTTGCATACAAATCAAACTTTGAAATTTCTTCTCCTCCCTCGATTTCTCATGTACTAAATGTCAGCGTTTGATTATTCGTTTTGGATTGTTCCTTTGATGTCAACTCAGCCGTCTTAACTTACTTTTAAGTTCTTACCAACTTTCTGCTGAAGCAAATCCCTATAAATTGCACTCCATGCCTCCTAAGTTAACACTTCATATCAATACCCTTAGCGGCCTAGAATTTATAAACTCTCTTAATTCCCCAGCTAGATCTTCTCCTATCACAATTTGGAGCTTCACACATTGCATAATAATGGCATACTATACACACACTTCTGTTGCACTCTTTTATATTTTGGTTAACATTTTAGTGATTTTGAACAGTAACATCATTTCTGTTCAAGCACAAACCCGAGTAGGATTTTACTCGAGTTCTTGTCCAAGAGCTGAAGCGATTATTCGATCAACGGTCAACACCCATTTTCAGTCAGATCCTACCATCGCTCCTGGTTTACTTAGAATGCATTTTCATGATTGCTTTGTTCAAGGATGCGATGCATCTATCCTTATTGATGGAACTTCTACAGAAAAAACTGCTCCACCTAATCTTCTTTTGAGAGGTTACGAAGTTATTGATGATGCAAAAACACAGCTTGAAGCTGCTTGCCCTGGCGTCGTTTCTTGTGCTGATATTCTTGCCATAGCTGCCCGCGACTCTGTTGTCGTGGTAACTATATTATTTCAGCATCATTGTTCAACAAAGGTTTACAAACATAAAGATCAATAAATGAACCATTTTTTTTCTAATGCAGAGTGGAGGTGCAAGATGGTCAGTACCAACAGGTCGGCTAGACGGTCGGGTATCATTAGCATCAAATACTGCTGAGCTACCTGCTTTTACAGACTCTATTGAAGATCAAATACAAAAGTTTACCGATAAAGAACTTAATATTCAAGATCTCGTTACTTTAGTTGGTAAGAATATAGTAGAACTTCGATAAATTAATCCTCGATAAATTAATAACTTCGCTAAAATAATTTTAACTATGATTTTCTGTAACTGAATTATCTTTTACGGAGTCGTTATGTGTTTATAAGCTAGCTACTAATTCAGTGATATATTGTCGTTTTATTAGGTGCCCATACAATTGGGACAGCATCTTGTTTTACCTTCCGGTATAGATTATACAATTTCAATGGAACTGGAGCTGCCGACCCGACAATCAACCCATCATTTCTTACTACCTTACGAAATCTTTGTCCTGACAACGGCGATGGATCTATACGTGTAGCACTAGACACTGGTAGCGAAAACAGATTCGACCAAAGTTATTACACAAACTTGAGGAACGGAAGAGGAGTTCTAGAATCTGATCAGAAGTTATGGACTGATACTACAACACAAACTTTTGTTCGACGCTTTTCAGGTCCATTTAGAGGCTTGAGCGGATTGAGATTCAACGTGGAGTTCGGTCGGTCTATGGTGAAAATGAGTAATATTGAAGTGAAAACTGGTGCACAAGGCGAGATCCGGAGAATTTGTTCCGCCATTAATTAAGAGTCATTGAGTTTAACTTGGCTCCGTTTCATGTTGTACAATAAGAGATATACATTAACGCGTACAAAAATTATTTGTCAAGTGTAACTAATAAAAATGTAATCGAATTGTGAAGTTCTATAAAAGTTTGTGTTAAAATTCATATTGCACACCTGAAACTCTAGATTTCCCACAAAGATTAGCTTCGTTTTGTGGCAAGGCCTTCTCAATAGATTGGCTACAAGGGATTGTGCCAGGAAGAGGGGTATTGAATGCCTTATATTGTGTGGTTTGTGTAATTCAGAGGTCGAAAATGCAAGTCATGTTTTCATTCATTGAGGGATAAAGTTTGAAAAAACAACTGAAATAGTTATTAATTAAAAGGTTACCATATATGAATTAGAGGTGAATAAGAAACTGATGTTCGTCAAACCTAAACATTAATAGCTGTAATAAAAGTGTAGAACAGTTTCACCATATCTCAGAACACTATATAAGTACTTTCCAATCGTGCACAATAGTAGTACCAGCAAGAAAGAAAAAAATAGTAGAAATGAAGAGTTTGAACTTTGAAGAGATGTCGGCTAAGAAGGTAGAACAATTTTCCGTTCTCGTACTACTGATTATCGCATCAGCTATTACAATGGGCACAGCTGAATCCCAACCTCTAGCTCCAACCCAACTAGATACAGTTCAGATTCCTGGGTTGTTTCCACCACTATTACCAAACAATCCTGAAATTGAGAAGTGTTGGTCAACTCTTGTTGATATCGAAGGTTGCAGCGCTGAGATTTTGAATTTCCTTTTTACATTTCAGCTTCGACTAGGACCAGCTTGTTGCAAAGCTATCATTGGCCTCAGCGAAACTTGCTTGCCAGCCGTTTTCGCATGGGGTTCGGGGTGGGGAATCGGAATACCTTTCAACCCTGCTTACCCAAATGTAGTCAAAGGCTATTGTGCGTCCATAACTGGAGGGAAAATGTCGCTACCAGTTCATATGTCTCCACCGCCACCACTACAGGTTCATCTAGAATCACCCAATCCTGCATCAGTTGAACCACCAACCACCTCTGTCGCATCAGCTGTTATAACGGGCACAGCTGAATTCCAACCTCTAGCTCCCACCCAACTAGATACCATTCGGATCCCTGGGTTGTTTCCACCAGTACCTCCGTACAATCCAGAAATCGAAAAGTGTTGGTCAACTCTTGTTGATATTGAAAGTTGCAATGCTGAGATCTTGAATTTCCTATTTACATTTCAGATCCGACTAGGTCCAGCTTGTTGCAAAGCTATCATTAGCCTCAGCGAAACTTGCTTGCCGGCAGTTTTCTCATACGATTGGGGATGGGGAAAAGGAATACCTTTCAACCCTGCTTACCCAAATGTAGTAAAGGGCTATTGTGCGTCCATAACAGGAGGAAAAACATCACCACCATCACCTTTTGCTGTTCATATGTCTCCATCGCCACAGGTTCGTGGAGGAGCACCCAAACCTGCGCCAGTTGAACCAACTCCTTGACCAAAACTTCACAATCTCAATTCTCATCCTTCGCTTAGAAGCTCCAAACCTCGCCAGCTCAACAAAATAAGTTCACAATAAATAGAGATTCATTGTTGTGGAGGATGCATAGAATAATTGCTTCGCACTTATTAAGTTAATTAGATTTTTTATGTAAACGACTATTGCCTGATGCGTCAATGAAAAATACTTTTCAGGGCTATTTGATTGAAGCCTTATTTTACTTAGTTTCTTAGCAAATGAATGAAAAATTTAATACATTATGCGAATGAATGTTTCTTCGAACATGAGTGCAAAAATTAAAAATGGTTATCTTGGCTTAGTTCGCTTTTGCGAAATATTTTTGTTGGACTTGAGGGGTTGGCGTTCAAAAGTATCTAAGACTTTTGAGTTGATTGTGGAATATATGTCCATTCCATTTCCCCATAACCCAGTGATGCTAGCAGAATTTACAAGAAAATAATCTCGGGAAATAGGAAACTGCATTTACTTATTTCTTGATAATAACTGCAAATGCAGTGGTGGTAATCCCCATATAGATTCTTCTCCGGTACTGTTCTACACAAAACCATCTTTTGGAATTCTTTCCCTTGATGAAATAACTGCAAATGATAGCAGTGGTGGTAATTTCCTGCTTGAAAGCGTAACTTTCTTGAACAGTATCCGTCCTGATGAGAATATCATACATGCTTGTCATGGTCTACTTCTTTGTCAAAGTGGCTCCTTGCCAGTTTATTTCTCCAATCCGATTAATCTCAACTACCATATCTATAATCCGTGCACGAAGAAGCTCAGAACCCTTTCATCTCTTCCTCGATATCCATTCGGAATGTATGACAGTATGGCGGGTATCATTGTTAGCTTTGCCTTTAATCCTGTAGAATCACCTCACTACAATATTGTTTGGATTTCGAAAAATACCAGAACAAAGGTGCATCAAATTCACATCTACTCTTCTAAAACCGGATGTTGGAAACGCTCTGGAGATACTTTTTTAGCACCTTATGATTCATTCCTCAAACCTGGTGTCTTCTGGAATGGTTCTTTGAATTGGATCAGGCAGTCCAAAAGTGAGAGCCATTCGATTTATTTCGATATTGATCAAGAGTTAGTAAAGAAAGTGCCGTTGCCTCCAATTCTCTCCGAACATACTACAAGAGATTTCATTTATTTAGGTGAGTTCAAGGGGCATTTGAACCTTGTTGAGAAGTATCAATACTTGAGTCTTCGAATCTTAGAAATGGAGGTGAATTGCAGTTAGAATGTATTATACTGTGTTAATATTGAACCATCACCTGAGCCCATATATCTTGAACTCTCTGATTCTTTCGACTTGGACGTGTACGATGCTTATGACATGGGCGTCTATGATGACGACTTGTCTGATTCTTCTCACATGGACATGGCTGAGGATTGGTTTCATTTTAACTATAGTCCTTTAACCTTCAGTGTAATACTAATTGAGCATGATGAAGGTTCTGCGAAGCTGATTTTGCAAATACCAGGTGTTAAGGTGGTCTCTAAGGAGGGTGAGAGTTTCAAAGGCAAGATAATCTCATATGATACAAACAATATGAAGTTCAAGAAAATACTTGAATATGATGAGCTGCATCTAGAAGAAAATGTTGATGATTATGAAGACACTGAAGAGGATTGGGTACAACAACCGTTGCGCGATGTTCATCACTACTTCAAGTCACTGGCTTGTGTTTGACGATCTTTTTTCTGGTTTTGGGAGTTTCTAAATTTTCTTTTCGTTTATGATATTATGTTTTAGAAACTTAAATCTACGATGGAGATTTTATGTATCGTTTTTTCATTTCGTTTATGATTTTATGTATCGTATCTCGAAACTTCAATCTAGGATGGAGATTTTATGTATCGTTTCTTGAATGCTATCATCTCGATTAAACTAATGATCTAGAGCTTAATTATCAAGTTTTGATCTTTTGTGCAAGCATTCACAGTGTCATTTTTATTTTTAGATTCAGTATAGCTGTGATATTCTATTAAAATATTTTACAATGTGACCATTGGGTTTGGATTCTGAGTTTTTTCTAGAACGTTTATCGGAGGAAGACGGAATTTGAGCTTGTTGAGAC
Source organism: Papaver atlanticum (assembly GCA_023531105.1). Lineage (NCBI taxonomy): Eukaryota > Viridiplantae > Streptophyta > Magnoliopsida > Ranunculales > Papaveraceae > Papaver > Papaver atlanticum. Next base: position 4,593,322 of record JAJJMB010005286.1, on the reverse strand, counting down.
TTTCTCTTAAGAGATCGGACCAAGGATGAAAGCTCAAACTTCTCTTTCTTTGAAGAACTTGGCATTTCCTCAGATTTCAAGTCATCCTCCACTTCTTTGCCAGGCACAGAGTTGTTTGAGACTTCGAGGACAATTGAGCTTGTGGTGTCAATTCTTCCCCGTTGCCCAAGTCTCCATGGACACCATTTTGCTTCTGTGCTCCCACTTGACGAGCATAAGCTTGTGGTCCAACGTTGTATATAACGACACACATAGGAAAGTGGGACAAGTGCATGCTATGCACCTCTGGGGCATGCATATACTTATGCAGAGTTCTACTCTATCTGATGATCACAACCCAGCAAGGGTTACAGCCCTTCCAATGCTCAAGAATGATTTGTCATCAAAAGGAACAGCTTAATTCATCTAGTTAGGAATTTATTGAACAGGATTTGATTCAGCATTCAAATGTGAGTATATATTGGATATTTTTGGTACTGGAGAACTTATTAGTGGGTGTGTAAAGCAAGCTACATACCTTTTGTACTGTGGATCTGTAGGATCCAACGCAAAAAAGAGTAGATTTAAACAGATTCTGAAATTGAGGATCGAGGATCAGTGTAGGCAGCCGCGGGTATTTTGTCTTCAGATGGATCTTCCTTGTTCCCCCTTTTCCCTTTAGCTTTGTTACGCTTAATATTATATCCCTTTAAACCATTGTTTGCCTCCTGGTCATCAGCAAGAAGTAATTCCAGTTCCGCTTTGCTGGCTTCATGTTACTTTTACCCCCCTTACTGAATTTAATTGAAGATTCGTCAATGAAAAAGTCATCCTGTTCAGCTTCATCTCGACCACTGCCACTACTCTCATCCTCTGACGAGTGCTTAGAAGCGTTCTTTCTTGCCTTCTTTTTCTCACTCTTCTTTCTAAGATATTGATTCCACACTGTTTCGGAGTCCTTGTCCTTTTTCTTCTCAAGAATGCGCTTATTTAAGTCTTCTAATCCAGTATTGAAAGTAACCTCCATATCCTTGTTCCCATCCTCATCATCTCCTCCATCTGAACCCTCATCACCCCTCTCAAAGAGAACCCGATACTTTTCTGCTTTAGTAAGCTTTTCTTTGGATTGGTCATCCTGAGCGTCGATCTCATCTTCATCATCATCGCTTACATCAGAAGCTAAATACGCATTCATCTCCGATTCAGCAAGCTATAAAAGTGATATCACTTGTCAGCATAGCTTTAGGAATAAATATATAGCTAATGCTAGGGAAATTTTAAAATGGGACTTTAGTTAAGCATCTTATTCTTGTCCGTGCAGAATTTAAATTTTCAGATTATCATGAAATGACTTGTCCCTACATAATTATACATGGACCAGAAACCCACAAGGCGACCTCAATCATTACATTACACAAACTAGTTTAATACCTCGAATGTCTTGTAAAATTCGAAGTTACTGAACCAAACCAAATCACTTCAGTAATAGGACCATAACAATATTCACCAACCTGGTCAGCATTGAAAGTTCGTTTCGGGGCCTTAATACGTTGTTGGTCAGCATTGAAAGTTCGTTTCAGGGCCTTAATACGTTGTGGCTCATCTTCGTCCCACGTAAGTTCAAGGCAGCTAGTGCACGAGTTTGAAAATCTATACCTTCATAGTCTGTAGGTGCCTGAAGTGAAAAACAAGAAATGAGCATTAATATTCTACCAGTGAAATGACTAACACATCAACAGAAAAGTTATCTAGTCTTAGAAGTGAAACACCGTAATAGCAGAATATTTCAGAAGCATGTACATGTAACACTGTTCTGCTTCATAAGTTAGTTATAAAAAAAAAAGTCAAAGAATAGTACCTCTGTGGCGATGTCCCTGGGGGGGGGGGGGGGGGGGTGCTTAAATTCCATAGAATCGAGTATAAACCGCAGATCCAACACATTTGATGTTCTTTCGAAATCAATACCATCACAATTTTTGTATAGGTAATCTGCCGTACCGCTCGAATCACACTCCACAACCGCATAATAATACCTGAAATTAAACATACACAATAACTTAATCAATGATATATCGAACTTGTTAAAATGATTGTAGATAGCATTTAAAGATATCCAGAAATACAATGCAGTAAGGCCAAAGAAAGCTTGTTAAGAAGCTGGAAGCATTATGATGTGCCTACTAGTAGAAGTAGTATCAACACCAAGAATGCAGAACAGAAACTAACTTTACCATCATCATAGTGATTGGCTTTTCCAAATTAAGAAGCAGCTACGATTATAATATTAACTCCAGGATATATACAAAATATACAAAAACAAAACTGAAAGTAATAACATAGAAATAGGCGCCTTTTGCAGTTATGAGATTACCTGAGGCGACTTTTCTCGTAAGCACGCAACTTTTCTTCGTCAATTTCATGATGATCATCATCGTCGTCGTCGTCACTCTTCACTTTGCCATCGTCAAATAAACGAACGGGACCCTTCACTGCTTCCTCTTCCGTACGCTTAAGCCCAAACTCAGATGGATACACAGCAATAGACACAATTTTCCCACTTTTAGGAAGAAAGGAACTCATCACTACAAATAGATCAGCAGCCTAAACAACATCGCAACATTCAGATATGGAACTAAACTATTGTATTAAAAATTATGCAACAAATAGAAACACAACATATCTCAAAAATCATGGTTAAGTAATGGCAATTTTGTATTCTGACCATGAGCATACGTAACATGTATCCTCTGGAAGTTCTGTAATCTTTGTGTTCCTCAACCATAAATGATATCTGAATCGACCTTTCATTTAAGAAAAGTTCCCCACATGAAAAGCAAGTGGAAAACTGATAATATAGTATTGGATACAAAACTAAGAAGTTAAGAACTGCCAACAATTTACTCAGTCAGTTTCATCATCTGCAGACAAATATTCATAAACAGATTTATTTCGGTTTTTCAATATCTTGCCGCCAATAGATTTGATAGGTTTTTTTAATGGCTTTCGCACTTTCTCTGCCTGTTAGAACTCCAACCCCTTCTCTGACAGTTTCCGTTTTCTCTTCATGGATGCAGTAGTTGCACCTGTATCATCGGCAATTAAATTACCTAATGCTGCAATAAACAAACTGTAGATTACAATGTGTTTCTACCCACAAAATGATAATATCTAGATATAGTTGTAAGTTAGCTACCGTCTACTGGACTTGAATCAAGGTTTACTCCATGCCCATCCTGACCAGCCTCATTAGAGAGTGGAGAACCAGAGTGATTGCTATCGATCATTTTCGATGAACTCCGAACATACTTGTCTTGAAGATCAAGAACGTCAGGAAAAGGCACTGCTGGTAAGAAACACAGCTCTTCCTGTGACATATCTGAATCACTTAAAGCTGACTCCTTCTCCACAGTCAGGATATCAACGTCTTCATCTTCGTTCACACCTGAATGTTTCACCTACATCACCACTTTCCATATTCAAACAACGAACAAAAAATAAGAAAGAATAAGCCCAAATCTAAAGTTTGAGCTGGCCAAAATCGATATTTATACCTTTTCAGTTTCAGGCATCAAATCAAATTCATCTTCCCGCTCAACATATTCTTCATTTTCCTCTAGCTCTTTGAAGTCGGGTGCAAATGCACTCCAGTTCTCAGTATAGTCTTTCGCCCAAATATAGACCAACCCAGATATAGAAACTGAGACCGCAATGGGGTTTACTGGATGCCATGCTAGATCTGTCAATGCTTCTTTAGGACCTTCTAAAATCTTCACAAGATGTCCAGCCCTATCCCAGATATATATCTTATGCTCTCCTTTATTACCAGAAGCCCCAACTACCCATTCACCATCGCCACTGAAACAAGGTGCTTTCCAATGTATCCTATTTATTGAATCTTGAAACTCCCTAGAAAGTGCTAGGCATTTAGATCCCACTGCCTTCAATTTCTCAACACCCTGAAGATCATCGAAGCTAGTACATAATTCGTCAAGGGCTTTAACTCCATCTTTTTGAGAAAGATGATTCTCATAAACCCGAATGGTGCGATCGTTTCAGTTTGTAAGAAGATACAGCCCATTCCTACTAAATGAAATACTCTTGATAACAGCAGCACCTGAATTGATGACAACTCCGTATAATTCAACTTTCTTGTAATCAATAATTAGTATTTCACCTTTGGAGTTCCCTACATAAATTAGATCTCCGTACTTGTTAAAGCAAGCAGATGTTGGGGGTTAAAGGAGCAGATCCATCTGAAAACTTGTTGCGGGAGGAAACAGCACCACTATCCAAATCAGATAGTGACACTGGTAGCACTTTAGTGTTTCCAGTGGTTAGTTCAACAAGGAGTGGAGCAGAAGAGAGAGGGCATGCAAGGCAGACGGATGGTGTGTGAGATCCAGGATGCAGACGAGCCTGAAGTGTAGTCTGCTGCAGAGTTATGCGCGTTACTTTCTCTCCATTGACAACATTCCAAAGTGTTAAGGATTTGTCAATGGCTGCTACAAGTACGTGATGACCATACTTTGACCAACAAACGCTTGTGACAGGAGTTTTACACTCTGAGTCTTTAAGTTCCTTGGCTATTCCCCTTGTCTCAAAATCCCAAATAATGCAGCTTCCATCTGAGCACCCAGCTGAAGAAACAATAAGAAAACATCTACTAGTCAAAAAAGGAAGAGAGCGACAACAACAACATGAATACAGAGAAGTGATTACGCTGACTGCAGCATACTAGTTCCAGACTGATAAGCAGTCAATGTTTACCTCTTTTACTACCACTAGGCTGGTGGGAGAGATGAAGCTTACGGCTCAGGACCATCCGAAACTGCTGGCTATCATTTTTCAATCTATCCAAATTCATGTATTCAATTTCCTATCAGTTCTAATTTAATCTCTAATATGATCCTCCCTTCATGTACATATATACATAAATCTCCCCTTTAAAGTCATAAATAATCAAATGAGGCTTATTTTTAATTAGGAACTAGCACTCCTCTATGTTAATCTAAGGTGAACAGAAACCAACATAAAATCTTCCGAACGATCAGTAAAGCACCATAGAAACATAATTTGGCATCCTACAGATTTAACACTCTCCACATATATCATATATGCATAAATATATGGATGCTCAAGGCCATTTGGAACTGCTGGCTCTCTTACTTGAATTTATCCAACATCCATATTCATGTATCGAGTTTCCTACCAGTTCTAAATTAATCCCTCATATATCATATATGCATAAATCTCCCCTTTGAACTGATAAGGCTTCACAACTAACAATCCTTAATATTAATCTAAGATGAACAGAACCCAACACAAATCTTCCGAAAGATCAATAAAGTATCCTATGAAACATAATTTGGCATCCTTTAAATTTAACAGGTGCAAACACATGCATAATTTCTACATATTTTACAGAGAAAATAACAGACAACATCGCCTGACATCACCGAGATCTAGGTTACACATTGCACATTGCACTCCCAACAGAACTATTCTAGGTTTTAAAGTTCACAATAAGAGTACACTTAAAAGATGAACTATATATAATTCCTTACCAGCGAGAAGAGTTCCCCTACGATTGAATGCAATACATTTCATAACCCCATGTTCCAAAAACTCCTCAATGACTTCAGGAAAATCTCCCTGCAAAGGATCTTCACAAACCCCCACACAAAAACAAATCATGCAAATTAGTAATCAATTTGAAAAGCATAAGTAAGAGAAACTGTCAAATATTGATAGAAATTACCGATTATTGAAACGTTCATGATTATCTGAGCTGAATAGGGCTGTCAACGGTACTTATCGGAACGGATAGTGGCTATCCCGTATCTGTTCCGTTAAGCGTAACGGATATTCGACAATATCCAATAGTTATCCGTTTCCGATAATAAAATCAAAAGTAACTAAAAAAAACTAATTTTTGTAACAGTTGAAATAAAGACTTTAAGTACTGCAGATCTTTTTCTTACAAAAATAAATGAAAAAAACAAGTGAAAAAACAGATTAGTTGTTCTGTTGTTCATACAAAAGAAAAACAAGGAAATACAAAAAGTTGAAATTCCTTGTCCTTGGTCATTGATCTTATCATACATCTATGACTTCCCCAAATTTTTTTCTTCTATTTCTATTATGTGTTCTATCTTCTATCCCCTCCTAATATACACATACCTGCATACGATGAAATAAGTTAGTTTGCAGTTAACAAAAGGCATAACAAGGTGTAGTCTACACTCTTAACAAGGGATGCAGTAAAATTTGCAAAGGCAAATTTAAACTTCAAAAATAGGAAGAAGACATTGAAGATTATATAGCAAAACTTGTGTGCAGACTACATTTCCACACTTTTCTGAATTATGCACTCAACATTTCCATCTCCTTCACAAATACAAAGGAAAGATCAAACTGCACTTGGATTTTGCAGAAACATTTACATTTTGCAACAGAACAAAATGAACAACGTCCAAAATGTATTCATCATCAATCTAAAAAAACATGCAAAACATCACTTTCCTAATCTAGTAAACACAATGCCGTAAGAGATTTCAACTGAGTGGAGAATATTCAAAGAAGATAAAGTGTAATGTTTCAGGGTTTTTTTTGTCTTCTTTAGATCAGAGAATACTCTATTGAACAGTAGAAAATGCAATGGATTGAACAAAAGGAACTCAATTATGACTTAGGAGTTCTCAGAGCATATAGGGTTGTGAGGTGAAGTAATCGAGTGTTTCTCATTGTTAAATTCTTTATTACCATTCCAAAATATGACTAACATAGTTACATTGTTCCAGTAAAGCTTAAGGAGGATGGAACTTTCAAAAAACCAATTTGAATCCATTCCAGTGACTACTGATCTATATGAGTATGTGGATGAAACAACATTCCTGTTGAATTCATTCAATGCCACATCTGATGATGCCTAAAATATTTAGAAGTGTAATTGGCTTCACAACTGCTCGAGATATCTGGTGCATTTGAAGAAAAGAAAAATTGCTCAAAAGTTTTCTGCAAATAAATCTCTCCTTCAACGACTCAACAAATAAAAATTAACAAGTATGATCGATGAAATCAAAAGGTAGAATGTGCATGCAAGTTTACTGAATCCAGTACACACATGACATATTCATTGTTGAAAAGAGAAAAATTATCTTTTGAACCTAAACAAATGAGCAATTTTTTTACCTTAAACCAAACTCTTAGATTGAAGCAGTTGATCTTGATTTCTTGTTTTGCCTCAATTGAACTTCTGAATCATCACTTGAAGCCCTAACTATCAATTTTATTTTCAATCACCATCCATCATCTATTCTCAGAACCCAAAAATAATTCCCAATGCCCCGCCTCCTCTTCTTTCTCTAATTTAGTTCAAAACATAGATTTATAATCCTCAAATCACCAAACCCAATCTTTAACTTCTTCTTGTTTATCACTAATTCCTCGTCTTCCAGACTTCCACCGAAACTTTACTCTTCCCTCGTTTTGTACTGAGCAACTCAAATATAGTCAGAGCCGTCTTATGGATTAGGCCAGGTAGGCTATTGCCTAGCTAGGAATTGCTGATTAATCCTATCTAGAAAACCCGTTTAATGGGTAGTCCACCCATCCAACTAGTTTTACTCGCTGTTTTTGGACCAAAAAATTCATTCCCCGGTCCAAAAATGTATGATACTCTATAATACGTTTTTCTAAATACCAAAATTAACCTTTTGTCGATGATCTAAAGAGACGGATAGAGAGAGTGAGTTTTCTTCTTCAATCTTTTTGGTTCATCAATCGCCAAATTAATCCAATACGGAAAGCTGCTGGAAGAGATGGTTTTATAACGCGAACTCAAACTCAATTCTATGTATTTGGTAAGTTGATTTGTTTTGTTGCTGATTTTAGTTTAGGTTTTCTTCTCAATTTTTTTCTTATAATTTTAAACTCAATTCTATGTATTTTGTGAAGTTTTACAATTCTGAACCTGGGGATTATACACCTCATACTTTCTGTAGAGGAGTCAAACATTGTGTTTATATTAATGACATGGCTTTTAAGTTTGGAATTTCGTTGAACTATGGGAGTCAAATCTATAACATTGAGTTTACATTACTTATCATTATGTATTGTAATGACTGTAGAAATCTTTCATATGATTGAGTTATCATAACTCTACCCAATGTTTCGTGAATACTCCCACTACACCATTTCAAAGGATTAGCAAGATTAGCAACGGCACTAGTGGCGTTGCGAATTTTCTGTTGCTAATCCCCGTTGCTATTTTTTCGCAACGGCAAACATCTGTTGCGAATTTTGCAACCTCACGTACGACGTTGCGAATAGCAACCGCGTTGGGTTCAGGCGTGCGAAGTGCGCGTGTGGTCAGGAACAGTGGGACTACTTTTTACGCCCAAGTCAACATCCGGTCAAGTCTTCATTTTTATTTTTCCACCCTTCACCCATATTTACCTATATTTTTCATTATCGAGTTTATCTTCTCATTTTTTTCTCCGCCACAGAACACCAACTTCATCTCTGTCATCTCCTCTCCACAGAAGCTCTGAAGAACCGTTGAAATCAACCAGGTTTTAAATCTCTTTCATAATATTTTCATTTCAGTTTACAGGGTTTAAAGATTTTACGATTTTAAAGATTTTCATTTCAGTTTACAGGGTTTGATTTCTAGGGTTTCAGCTGTGAATCCTATACGATTTTATCTTTTTGTTTCGTTTAATCCCATTTGTTTCTTCTTACTCTTGTTAGGTAGGTTTTAATTTTGTTTTTCTGATTCATCTTGTTTGTTTGAAGTGAAGAAGAAAACCTAAACCCAGATCACGGTCTCCTCTTCAAACATCATCATCAATGGATGAAGATGATCAGGGTGATATTGGGTAATTCTCTATTTTTTATTTTTTTTTATCAATTTTCACCAAAATTTTCAATTAGGGTTTCCAATTTTCTGTAATTTTGAGATTTTCGAATTGATTTCTTGGACTCGCAAATACAAGGATGAACCAGTTGAGGACGTTATGGTAAGTGGATCAATCAATTTTTATTTTATTTTTTGGTATAATTTTTTTGATTTTATTGATTGTGATTTCAATTGTATTTGTGATATTTGTAGGAAGGTGGTGAAGTGGATGTTGAAAATCTTTACTGAGACGAATTCAAATCTTAATCACCAGCTTTGCCATCACTTCTTGGGTATAGACCAATATGAAGATGTTTTATGTTGGAAAGATCCAGAAAATGCCAAATTTTTGTTTGGGGCACAAGTTATGGATGATGGGAAGGTAATATTCACCAACATTGTACCCGAGATTATGTTTAGTTTTTGTAGTCTTTCGCTATAGCTTTTCTGTTGATGCAAAATTTAATTCGACGCTAATGGATTTATCTGAATACTAAATGTTGTATGTGTGCTTTGACACCTTAGACAAGTAATACATATTACTAATTTGCAGAGAAGTAAATGGATAGTATTCCCATAAGCTAGTTTCTTAAGCATACGAGATAACAAGGTGTATTGACGTTCAATGCTAAAGAGTTCCATTGTGCCTTCTTTATTTTATTTTTACAAAATGCTTTATCCACTTCAATATGGTCCTGGACCCTAAAAGATATCTGACACCACTTGTCTTTTGTAAAACAAAATATGAGTTTCTTAACTGATCTCTCAGAGAGGAGAAGTAGCGCTTCGTGACTGATAAATTCTCCTCATTGAGAGTTGTTTCTAGTTACAATTTTTGTAACTTGTTGAATCATTTTCACTTTGATATGCAGCATGTTCTTTTGTACATTAACGAGAGCTGTGGCCCAGTTAACAAGCTTTATTTTTGTGACCTGTCAACACTTCCCAATGGGCTCGAAGGGTTTAAGAACATAACTGACATGCTTCCTTTTGTTAAGCTTGTTGAATTGGCACAGTCTATGGGGTTTATGGAAGGCGCAAAGACAGTGAGGTTTTCATTGGATTTACTAGATTTCTCACCCCTGGTATTATATATCAATGCAACTTCGCAGTGGAGACACCTGAAATGAAGATATTCCGTGAAATTGTATTTTCTGGATTTGATCATACTGAGTTCCAGGTTAATCAGGTAACTATGATATATTTCTCACAGCTTAACTCTAGCATATTATGTTCTTTTTTATGTATTATTATGCACTAAGGGTATGGTGGCTGGCAAGGCCAATCTGATACATATTTTCTTGACTTACGTAGTAGGATTACGGAGGTTCTCCTTTTCTTAAGACAATTAAGGAGTTCATGAAACTAATATTGGAAGTGATATAATCTGGGGAATCTGAAAAAACAGTGTACCTAATTCCCTATATATCACACCTATGCATACAGGCTTCTGTTGCTTAAACCATTCCATCTATTAATTATCTTCATCTATTTCTTCCGCCTGGCTTTCATTTTCAGGTTTTTGTACCTAGCAAAGATAGAACTAAAATACCTCTCTTTACTGTGTCAAAGAAGAATATTATATTGGATGGCTCACATCCTTGTTTATTGTATCAGCAGAACTATTCTTACCCAGGCATTTAGGAGCTGTCTTCTGCATAGCCAACATTCGCGGTGGTGGAGAGTACGGTGAAGAATGGCATAAAGCAGGGTAACTAGAAGAAAAAAAACAGAATTGCTTCGATGACTTTATATCTGCCGGAGAGTATCTCGTGTCCGCTGGTTATACCCATTCCAAAAAGTTGTGTATTAAAGGTGGCAGGAATGGTGGACTTCTAGTTGCTGCTACCATAAATCAGGTCAGACTGTGTTTCTTTTATTTTCCCCTCTTACAGTTAACATATGGAAGTGCATAATTTTTTTAGCTAAATCACAACCCTTTTTTTGGGTGACAGCGACCTGATCTTATCGATTGTCGTCGAGAACACGCTCACGTGATCTAGAAGATGTATTCAGTCGATATGGAAGGTAATTACACAACATTGCACATGTTTAGAATTGTGTTTGTCACTTCTCTGGATTGCATTTGCGGGTGATTTCATCAGAGGCCAATTGATGGCCATTGTTTTAAAATTGAATCGCAGTACTACTAGCTTTGTCTTATCTTTATCAAGAAACTAAATCATAAGGGGTTGTACATGGGTATACAACCTTGTATTTGTCAATTATATGTGTCTCGTCTGCAAGACCCGTGCCTTATGTCCGTATTTAGGGTATTTTCCTCCAAAATTGAGTCCTCAGAGGTGTACACACTTAAGTTCCGCATATGTATGTGTGATTGTGTATGTATGTGAAATAGCTTATTTAACTTACGTTTCCCATATTTAGCTTATCTAATAGCTTATTTAACTTGTGACATTTGCTGTATGTTGTTGCTTATTTGTTTCTGATTCAAGGCAGACAAGTTTAATTTTCATCAGTGGATAAGTAGCCAATTAGTATGGGTGGGCTTATTCACCCTTGAAGTGTAATGGTGACATGTGGAACGTCACATAGCATCTTTTAATTGTGTATTCTCCGTCCATCTTGTCTTTTCTTAGGAATTTAGTGATCCAAGGAATGCTGATGATGCAAGATATGTTGATACCTAAATTTGCTTCCAGACCATGCATGGACTTCAGATTATGGCTGCTCAGATAAGGAGGAAGAGTTCTAATGGCTTATCAAGTAAGACTAATCTTGATTGTTGAAATATGCTAGTATTATTATAACATTGATAGGACCAGGGAGTATTAAATTAGATATGATTCTATACTGATATAGATTTCTTGGCAGTAAGTTATTTTTACCAAACTGTGATATATAGATCTCTTATGGTTAAGTTACATAAAGCAAGACTGATGTCTTCGTTTCTTTGGCCTTGCACTGATACTTGTACATAAAATTACATATATCTTTAACACGTGAATTTTTACTTTCAGACCATGCAATATATCCTTTGCACAAGCTTGGAGAATAGGCCACAGACCAACCCAATTATTGGTCGACCACACCATTTTAAGGGATTCACATGGTTTCAAATATAAAAGATTATTAGTGCATCTGCACTATGTCGTTTATTCTGATTTATAAACCCCTTCAACTGCTATTACAACTCTTAATTTTTGTAGAATGGTTGTTGTTGGTTCCAGTGTTTGCTCATTTAAATTTTTTTCATCTCAGGTCTGGAGACTGCAAGCTGCCTTTGGTGAGAAAACAGAAATCACAAGTGGGTCTATGAAGTTTTCTTATCACAGATGCTAAGGTCAGTGGACTTAAAGGAATGAATCTAATTTCTCAATAGAATTTGGTGCTACCACTACCTATATAGTAGTCAACTCATGAGACACTAAAATCATTTGCTTATTCCATTACCAAAATTTAAGTGTTTTCGTCGTCGTCGTTTGACAAATGATAGCTTGCTAATTCATGTTTTCTGTAATTATATACCTCATCACAGGACTACTCTTTACTAATTCCTCTCTACTTCTATACAACCATTTTTTCTTCTTTTTGTGGGATTTAAACAACTCTTATATACTTTATGTAACAGGTATCAAATAATGAATCAATTGAACCAGCACAATAAGTAGCACTTCAGGAGAGCCTAATGGTTTGCTCACTCACTGTTGTTAAGACTTTGTGTTATGTAATAGAATATGGGAACAATTATTAATATTGGTTTTGAAACCTGAAGTAAAGTGTTTTGATTTTTTCGCTTATCATTGTAAGTTTTAGACTATTGAAGTAATGATAATTTTTGCTATATGCATCACTTTTGTGTTCAATTGATAAGATGTTGAGTTAACATATAACATTGAGAAACATAATTTTATGAGCCGTGGCTTAGTAATGAAGCCGTGGCTTAGAATCAAAGCCACGGCTTCCTTTTAACCCATGGCTTCATTCTGAGCCTTTTTTTTCTGTTCCTAACAAGATTTAGCAACGGCAAACCTCGGTTGTGAATAAACAACGTAGCAACGGCAACGTCCGTTGCGAATCCCCGTTGCTGAGCAAGAGTCGCAACGGAGCTTATGCCGTTGCGAAAAATTACAACACACTGTTTTGCAACAGGGATCTGCCATTGCGACCCCAGTCAACAACATCCAGGGGCCGTTGTTAATCCTTAAAAATGGTGTAGTATCCTGCTATTTGAAGCAGTGAAGGAAACCAACATAAATCTATATCGCTATGCTTTCTACTACAGTAAATGAATTGCTGACATGTAACAACCGAAGAAAGTAAAAATGTTGTTTCAAAAGGAAAATAAGAACTTCTTTAGGTACGATGTTCAATTTTTATATGTTGATAACATTGTTATTGATGGTTACGTTATCATATTTTGTTGTTATGTTCCGTCATGTCAGGCCTGCTAAGAAGTCTACCATTCACTGTTTTGTTTCAAGGATTCCAATACTTTAGGTGGAATGTGCTGAGATTGCTTGGTGCTTGTTGATCCCAGTGTGTCATCAATGCTTGCTCAAGGCGATATTTCTTCTAGTTTCAGCCTTCAGGAAATGATATGGACTTATCTAATGGTCCGAACAAGCGCAACTCTGCAGGTTCTTCAAGTCCTTGCCCTCGTAAAAGAAATCACAAGAGGGGACTAGTAGATGCTATGGTGGGAGCTATGTTAGAGATTACTGCTGCTTCAAAGATGAGCACAACTGCAATGTCAAAGAACTTCGATGAGCACGTATATTAAAGTATTAGATGAGATTCAAGGACTATATCAACAGACAATCACATCTAACTAATCACTTTTTTCCTAAGTACATATAGATATTTACTATAAGATCATAGTCAAGCAAAAACTAGGGGTTTGTATACAATACATATTGACATTTATTGCATAACCATATCACTTTTCCCCTAAGCACATACCGAAATGTACTGCATGATCATATCCAAACATAAACTAAGGTTTATATACAGTACATATTGATATGTACTGCACCAACGAATCACTTTTTCCATATTTACACATCAATGGGTATTTCATGGTCATATTCAAGCATAAACTAGGGGTTCACACAATACATAATGATATGTACTGCATCAACGAATCACTTTTTACCTAAATACATCTATAGATTCACATTCAAGCACAAACCAGGGGTTTACATACATTACATATTGACATGTACTGCATAACCAAACCACTTTTTCCCTACGTACACATCAATATGTATTGCATGGTCATATTCAAACAAATTAGGGGTTTATATATATATATGGTATATATTGATATGTATTACGTCAATGAATCACCTTTTTCTTATGCACATACCGATGGGTACTGCAGGATCTATTCAAGCATAAAGTAGGGGTTCATACAACACATAATGATATGTACATATCGATATGTACTATATGATCATATTCGAGCATAAATTAGCGGTTTATATACAGTACATATTGACATGTACTGCATAACAGACCAGTTTTTACCTACGTACATATCGATATGTACTGCAGGATCATAACAAACATAAACTAGGGGATTATATGCAATACATATAGATATGTCCTCAGAACAGAAAAATAGAAATGAAAAATGCATGACTTAAAATTGAAGAAGCAGAGAAGGATTTGTTTTGAACCATTTACTTGTAATTCTTCCGATGAAAAGAAACTCCCAATTGAATCTGGTAGAGACTCCAACTGCATCATCAAATAATCCTCATTAACTACATCAAGTATCAAACAGTTATGAGCCAAACACATAATAATCCAGTGGAAGTTTAACTAATTTGAAAAAAAAAAAATTGAACTGTTGTCAAAACGTAATAATGCAGCAAGTATTCAAAGTTTCACTAAGTTATCAAAAAAGTGGATATTGATAAATCAGGGGTTTTAACTAAAACTATTGCTATGTACTCTCAAATCAGCTAGCATTGATACAAAGAAATAGTAAAACTAAAAGTGCAATCTTTTAGTGCAATAAAAAAAGTGCATCAGTGTACCTTTTTTTGGGTATTATTTGTTCTTCGATGTACCTTATTCAAACATATTGAAGAATCCAATTTTGTTGTGGTAACCAAATTTTTGTTGATGATTTCTTCAGATTTTCAGAAGAAACAGTTTTGATATGGGTTTTTGTTTGATTAATTTCTTCAGATCTGTTTTGATGATTTCGATTTGGGATTTTGTTTGATGACTATAAGAAACCAGATTTGATGACAATAAGAAACCAGATTTGATTTATATGCCCTAATTTGATTTTAGATTTTCAGTTTCAGGTAATTTTTGATGATTGATTTTGTTTGTGGTTTTGGTTTTTGATTTTATGATTTTGATTTGGTTTTTTTATTTAAGTTTCACTGGTTTTCGGAACTGAAAAGGAATTGGTTTTGTAGGACGTTGTTTTGTGAAAGAGAACGTGGGCATGAAGGTAAATTTCTTTTTTCCTAACTTTTTTGGACCTCCGGTTATTTTACTATTCCTGCTGGACTATAGGTTAAGCTGGGTCGGGTTTTGTGGACCAACCAGCAATTTTTTTTTTCTTCTTTTTTCTTGTGTGTAAAAACTTCGGGCCCTAATAATGTGAGGCATTCTTTTTTTTCTTTTTATTGTGAAGTTTTTTTTTTTTTGAAGGAATGAGAGCTTCAAAGAGGAACGCACAATCGGGGATACTTAAACTAATTGGGATAGAGGAAAAGGACAAAAACTGGATTTAAATATCAAATCAGGGTCACCCCTTATCTATGTATTTTAACTAATTCCTAATCTACCCCTCACTAATCAAGTTTAGTGTTTAATTATAATTAGGAAATTTATAAGATTATTTGATAAATAATTAGTGTGTATTATTATTTGGGTGAGGTGAGAGTAGAAGGAGAGAAAAAAATTGAGAGGGAACTTTTTTTGTGAAAATGGTGGATGATTGTGAAGAGCGAATTGTTGCTGAATTTCTCGCTCAACTACAACAAGGAGCATATCTTGAATCTTCTACTAATGACAACAACTCACAGTTCCAAGTATTTGTGGAACCAACACCCTTAGATCATGATTTTTATGAGCATGAAGCGTTTCGTGAAGAACCAACACAAGAAAGTAAACAAGTTCAACATGCAATCACTCCCAATACTAAGGTACAGGTGCTAGTGTGTTGAAAATTTGATTTTTTTCGTTGAATCCACCATTGTTGCAGCTGAAATAGCTTGGTGCCGGCATGGATGTACTATGAATACAATGCCGGCAGCACCATTACCGGCATAGTATTCATACTACAGCCATGTCGGCCAATAATATCCCCCATTCTGAAATGCAAGCCGACATTTTATTCAACCAAAAAAACTATGCCGGTACAAAAGTTACATTTTACCTACCACGGAATATTCTACGAAATATGCTACCGGCATGGTTCAATTCTAACGTTACCATGCCGGTACCTCCAAGAAAACATACGGGAATAAGTAACTTTGAAAGTTAACTATCGGCGTGGTTGATTAATATCGACCAAGCCGACACTTTGTACCGGCGTGGAACATAGGTAAAGAGCATGCCGGCACTAATGTTTCCGGCATTGATTTCCAATAAAATTGTATGCTGGAAGCATTTCAGATTTGGGATTCAGTTTTGGTTCAGTTCGACCATGCCGTAACTTTGGTCGAGCATGTCGGAACTTAGGTACGGTATAGTATTTTTATTCTTTTTTGGAACTAATTTAATTTTCTTTTCATTCGTTCCTTAGATTGTGACATATATTGATCAAACAAATGCAAGACCGCTTGGTCGGGATACGTTGGAATACTATAAAATGCCTCTGATATGTTACCAAGGAATACTTTTCACCTAGTATCTTGAACTTTACTAATGGATTGCTAATAATAAACCTTATAATCTCCCATTGTTGTCCTAATGTAGGGAATAAAATCTAAAAAGGAAGCAATTATTTGGGCTAAAAAGATGGCTCTTAAGAACATGTGTGTGTTGGTTAGGAATACCCAAGGTTCAAAGATTCGTTTTTAGATGGCTTGTGAGAGAAGTGGGGAATACAAGGAGAAGAATAGCCACAAAAGAAAGGGTTATGTATATCCAAAGAAGACTAATAGGGTATACAAGACTCATACGAGGAAGGATAATTGCCGCTTTAAGCTTGTATTCCATTTAAGAGACAAAGAATGGGATTGTATGGTGTGGTTCGGCCGCCATAACCACCCGGATCCGGAAGATTTTGTTGGTCACTCCCTAGTTGCGAAGCTAAAACCTCATGAAATTGAGGATGTAAAGAGATTGACCAAAGTATGTATCAAACCAAGACAAATTCTCAGAGGCTTCAAGGAAAAGGATCGGACGAACGTTTCTTCTCTAAGTACAATTTATAGCGCACAAGCAACTATTAGAAAGGTGGAATGGGAAGGTATGAGCATTATGCAAGAATTTGAGATGATAGCTTGGGATCACAACTACACGCGTATCATTAAAAGAGGGCCGGACAACAAGCCCCTTCAAATATTCATTTCGCATCCTTTGCTTGTAAAATTGGCTCATACATGTTTTGGTGTTCTTATGATGGATTACACCTACAAGACAAAAAAAATACAATATGTCGTTGTTCAACATCGTGGGGCAAACATCGGACAAGGTATCGTTCACATTGGCTTGGTGTTTAATGGAAAACGAGAAGGATTATAATTATAATTGGGCATTACGATAATTGAAATTATTCTTCCGGGAAAATCATCTTCCGAGGGTCATCATAACCGATAACGATGACGCATTAATGAACGCAATATTCGACGTCTTCCGGGAAAATCCTTGACACGGAGCTTCTAGACGATGTCTTCGAAGATATTCGCGAAAGGCTCAAAGGTACCGTAATTGTTGAAAAGGGATGGTAATAGATTAGGAGATCATCTTAAACCAAAAGTGAAAAAACGGGGGTCTAACAACCACACCCAATATTTCGTTTTGCAATCTGAATAGACAAACTCCAATATACTTTCAAGAGAATCAACTAGACAGTTAGACTCAATCTAGAGAAAAGTATATCAAAGAGTTTTATATGTTTATCTCTTAATTCAATCTGCAATTAGCAAATAGGAATTTGCAGGCCTGATGGAATATAAGAGAAATAACTTGAACGGTACCAAAGACCAATGTTCAAGGATCAATCAATTTCAATCAACAACTAAAGGTTGGATTTCCAAATTGATCGATTCAACGCACAACCTGTGATATTTCAATTATATAACAAAATATAATGCACAAAAGAAATAACACAGACACCATAAGTTTTGTTAACGAGGAAACCGCAAATGCAGAAAAACCCCGGGACCTAGTCCATATTTGAACACCACACTGTATTAAGCCGCTACAGACACTAGCCTACTACCAATGAACTTCAGACTGGACTGTAGTTGAACCCTAATCAATCTCACACTGATTAAAGGTACATTTGCTCTCCTTACGTCTCTGATCCCAATAGGATACTACGCAATTGATTCCCTTAGATGATCTCACCCACAACCAAAAGTTGCTACGACCCAAATTCGAAGACTTGATAAACAAATCTGTCTCACAAAAAAAAGTCTATAGGAATAGATAAATCTATCTCCCACAGAAATACCTACGAGTTTTGTTCCGTCTTTTGATAAATCAAGGTGAACAGGAACCAATTGAAATACCGGACTTATATTCCCGAAGAACAGCCTAGAAATATCAATCACCTCACAATAATCTTAATCGTATGGCAGCGAAACAAGATATTGTGGAATCACAAACAATGAGACGAAGATGTTTGTGACTACTTTTTATCTTGCTTATCAGAGATTAAATCTCGAGTCAATCTTAAAGAAGATAGTACTCACGATAGAAACAGCAAGATCAGATCACGAAACTACAGAGAAACTAGTTGGGTCTGGCTTCACAATCCCAATGAAGTCTTTAAGTCGTTAACCTACAGAAAAACCTAAGGTTAAAGGAGAATCGACTCTAGCTTATACAACTAGTATCACACAAGAGGTGTGGGGATTAGGTTTCCCGGTTGCTAGAGTTCTCCTTTATATAGTTTTCAAATCAGGGTTTGCAATCTTAGTTACCTTGGTAACAAAGCATTCAATATTCACCGTTAGATGAAAACCTGATTATATTCAAGCTAATATCTTTCAACCGTTATATCGAACTTAGCTTGTTATACACAAATGAAATGTACCCTCATTTAGGTTTAGTAACCGTACCTAAACGTGTACACCATGTTGGCTCAAACGTAGTTAACCAAGGTTAGCTATATGAACACTCTCATATCAACCTTATTCATCTTAACCATAACTAGTTCAAATGACTCAAATGAAACTAGTTAAAGAGTTGTTCAATTGTTATATTCTCATAGAAGTATACAAGAACACAATTGAAGAAAAATCGGTTTGATTCACTCGAATCAATTCATGAACATTATAACCACGGTTTGCAAAAAATGCATTCCTTAATATATAAATGTATTAGTTCATGAGCCAGCCGATTTTAGAACTTTAACCACTCAAGTATGCAAACGGGTACGCATACTTAAGTAGCTGGTCTGAGTTTGGGTTCGCTAGTATGCAAACAGGTACGCATACTTAGTTCACTTCCAAATCCCAGCAGAAATTCCCGGACCTATACCTTACGCAAGTATGTGTACTTGGTATATGGAATTTCACAACTACAAGTACGCATACGGGTATGCATACTATAATTCCGGTCATGGATCACATACATGCAAGAATGCACACTATGTTTATAATCCAATCATGGTTAAGTATTCTAAACTCTTATTTCAATCATTAAAACTTTCTTTAAGGATGACAATAGCCGTTTTCACACACTATTAGCATCAAAGCAATTTTCAAGTTATTGAAATAATCATAACGAAACATTCGAAGTCTACACCAAATGATTGTCTCACACAAACCATGTAAGATGTTATTCGGCGATTTTCATATGATCATCCTTTGACTTTCGTCAAGATTATAAGATGAACTTGGTAGCGAAATCTTACTAACACATATTCCGAGAAATATGTAAGCGAGATAAACTCAGCTCGAAATCTCAAATGTGTATAATCGACAACTATATAGTAATACGACTTTTGTCTCAATATAAGAGATAAAGTAGAAATAGACTTTCCAAGTGATGGATGAGTTTTAGTCTCCACATACCTTTTGTTGATGAAGTTCCACAAGCTCGCCTTAGTAGTTCTTTGTCTTCAATTGATGAACGTCGTGAAGTCTAATGCTCAACTACACAATCTATCCTAGTCCGAGACATTACTATAAGTAGACTAGAAATCAATACTTATAGTTTTGATCACTAACATTTACAAACAAGCTTGAGATAGAAACGCTTGCGAGTTCGACCGAGCAGTGCTCTAACAATCTCCCCCTTTGTCAATTTTAGTGACAAAACTATCAATACATATGGATTACAAAATAAATAAACTTTGTAGCTTCTCATCCAAATGCTTGACCTCCTTGGTTCTTAAACATTACTCGAAATCTTCATCACTTCCAAGTACTCCAATGATTCCAAATGTGTTCAATACCGCATCATTGTTGTTGAAGATCCGTAACTATAACAATGAGAAAGAAGTTGCTCTCAATCATTGTTATACAGTGTCATAGTATTATTATACAACATCAAAGTCCAATTGTATCACAACTTTGACAACAATACTATGGTGATATGTATCACTCCCCCTTAGTCAATACTTTATCTCAATATGAAAACCAGTCCCCCTTACATAATGATCCGTAAACCATATGTATTTGTAGTGTGAACTACTCATTAATTCTCCCCCTTTTTGTCAATATAAATTGGAAAAGGTATGAAAACTAGGATCCTCATGAAATTTTCATAGAGATACCCCATGACCAAAAGAGAACAACATACCCACTTGTTTAGATGCCATCAAATAGCGAAAACTAAATGCATTCATCAAGGAGTTTATAAAGATACAAGATAACCCCTACAATATTCCACAGCTGCACTCCCCACAAAGATTTGGCAATTAAGCACAAGTTCAAATAAGAACTCTCCCCCATAAAATGTCATTCCCGGAAGAACAACAAGAGCGACCTTACTTTTACAAGAAAAGAAGGATTTCTTTGGACATTAACAAATCACATAAGAATATGAATTTGTATCCAAAAATCTCAATTGATTAACCACAAGAAAAATGATCAATTCAATTGGTCATGCTCAACATAAGAAAACTTACGGAGAAACACAATATATGCACAAAGATGTGGATCAGGGAAAGACCAATACTGCGGAATAATCAAAGATTCATTCTATTTTTCATCACTATTTGCACAATGACATATAATAGACTTAATCATTGTAAACAAAAGTTCATCCTTTCTTCCATCAATATTTGCATAATGACATAAAAGGCTTAACTTTTGTAGTTAAGAGTTCATTCTATTTTTTATCAATACTTTCATACCGACATATAATAGAGATAACTTTTGAACAAGTATGGGACAGTCAAGGTTCACGGACGTAAACAACATATCCCATAACAATTTGCAATATATAAAAATATAAAGATTAATACTGCAAAAATCATCTTCCAAACAAACTTTAGAATTTAAACAAATAAATCTAAAAACATTGAAAGATGAAAACGTTGGCAATAGCTATGTGAACTCACAATAATGGCTATTCCAAACCCTAGTTATCCTTCTTAAAAAAACAAGAATAAATTCTCATAAGAAGTTTCCTAGACATATAGACCTCTGAAAAATTCTTTATCGTCCCCGAACTCCTTGTTGTCAACAGCCATGGGAACATAAGGTTCATGAAGAAAGGAGTCAATTCCAACAAACCTTTTGAACTGATGCCAAACTAGGGCCTTCTGAATTTAAAGAGTTCTCAAAGCAATATCCTTTATTTCCTGAATCTCCTTCCTTGTTTCCCTGACCTCTTTAAGAACACCAGAAAACTTCTGATAATTTGAAGGAACAACTCTTGGCTTCCTCACATTCCTTCTTTTTCTTTTCAAAGTTGGAGGTAACAGAGATTTATCTTTTTCCTTCATGATTGATGGCTTAACAATCATATTAACATCTTTTCCATCAGATGACATAATGCTTGGAGTATCCATATGAACGGAATTGTGAGAGGAAATCACAAGATAATCTCAACAAGCATTCTTATGATAAAAAGAGTTTCAAGTGAAGGAAAAGGGAATGTAGGGTTACGAAAATATTAAACACATAAGTTCACGTACGCAAAACTCTCAAACCTAAAGAGGGTAGAATTGTCGAGAATAACCCTCTTTTTATTGATTAAACAGGGAAGTCCTTTCCAATATCAATTAGATATGAAAAGAGGCACGAATTCCAGACTTACAATGCTCAGTAGAGCAAAAACAGGAAAAAAATAAAATTAAAATAATCTAAAAGAATTTTCTTTTCCTAAAGCCTGGGGTGTGCATAATCTTGTCTCTTTTGATCGGGCGCATGAGACAAGATGCACTAACCAACACAATTTAAGTTGTGCTGGGGTGAACAATAATTTGTCCACCATATCCTTTTCGAAAGGAATTCATAGAGCCCTGTTTCTCATAGTGTTTAGAACATAAATTTCTCTCTAATGATCTAGTCTTTTCTTTGGAAACTAACTTCTTTGAAGAAGAGATGCGTCTACATACCTCTGATGATTTTTGAACAAGTTTGAGCTTGTTTACTAATCGATTCGCCCTTCGTTGAAGTTTGTTGACATATCTCATTTGGTGTTTGTACTTGAAACACTTTGAAATTTCATGACCTTTGAGAGAACAATAAGAGCATGTCAACCTGGAAGATGATTCAGACGCCCGAGATGTGTATGCGGCTAGACACATAGTGGAACCTGAAAAATCAGAAAAAGAGTTTCCAGTAGAAACAGGTAGATCCATTTTTTCTTCCAGACCGGTTGATATTTCTTCTGAAAGAATATCAAGATTGATGTATGTATTGCTACAATTATCAAAATCAATATTTTCACAAAGAAGTGCAACACTTGACTTTTCGTCTTCATTGGAGTCATAGTTGTCAGACATTTCATCAAGAGTTGCAGCAAAACCTTTGTTCCCAGTGTATTTTTTCCGATTTGGACACTCATTTGCAAAATGACCAAAACCTTTACACTTAAAGCACTGTGACATATCCTCGTTACCAGTCTCATCAATATCCCTATTTTTAGGAGGAAAACGATTATGAGGTTTAACTGATGACTTAGGTTTATCTTTGGTGAACCGTTTACTTCTCTTCAAAAGAAGATCTCTAAACTGTCTTGTGATCAAGGAGACTGACTTGTCAAGATCTTCATCTGATGAATCAGCCTCAGAAAGATCATCTTCAGAGATGCAAACACTTTTACTTTTGTAAAGTAACTTAGTGTTCTTCTGTTCTTTGAAAGCAACATCCTTTCCGGATTTGGATGTGTGCTCATGATCAAAGATCTTTAACTTCCCAACAAGAGTGTTTCTGGAAAGAGTTGCATGGTTATTTCCTTCAACGATAGCATGCTTCTTAGAATTGTATCTAGACGACAGTAATCTGAGAATTTTCATCACGATGTCCTTTTCAGGAATAGTCTTACCAATGCAAAAGAGGTATTAACAATTTCAGACACTTTGTGATTAAACTCATCAAATGACTCTTCATCTGCCATACGAAGGTTTTCCAATCGGAACATAGGTTTTGAAGCCTAGCTTCCTTTTCAGAGGTATTCCCTTCAAGTACAATTTCTAAGATATCTCAGGCTTCTTTAGACTTTGTGCAAGTAGTCACATGATGCTGAAGATCTGCAGTAATGGCATGTATGATAGCATTTAAGCCGTCAGAATTTTGCTTTGCAGCAAGGATTTCTTCTGGACTATATCTACCGATATCCTTGGGTACAGATACATCGCCTTTTGTATTAACCGGAGGATCATATCAATTAACAACACGTACCCACGTTTGAAAATCACGAGCTTGAAGGAAAGCACGCATAACAATTTTCCACCATGAGTAGTTTGAGCCATCAAAGACTGGTGGTACTTTTATGGAGATAGAACTTCTGTCCATATTCATATCGCTACAAACACAGACTTATAAGGTCTTTAATGTGTTTGCCTTCTCTGATACCAATTGAAAAAGCGGGGGTCTAACAACCACACCCAATATTTCATTTGGCAATCTGAATAGACAAACTCCAATATACTTTCAAAAGAATCAACTAGACAGTTAGACTCAATCTAGAGAAAAGTATATCAAGGAGTTTTATATCTCTATCTCTTAATTCAATCTGCAATCAGCAAATAGGAATTTGCGAGCCCGATTGAATATAAGAGAAATAACTTGAATGGTACTAATGACCAATGTTCAAGGATCAATCAATTTCAATCAACAACCAAAGGTTGGATTACCCAATTGATCGATTCAACGCACAACCTGTGATATTTCAATTATATAACAAAATATAATGCGGAAAAGAAATAACACAGACACCATAAGTTTTGTTAACGAGGAAACCGCAAATGCAGAAAACCCCCAGGACCTAGTCCAGATTTGAACACCACAATGTATTAAGCCGCTACAGACACTAGCCTACTACCAATGAACTTCAGAATGGACTGTAGTTGAACCCTAATCAATCTCACACTGATTCAAGGTACAGTTGCACTCCTTACGTCTCTGATCCCAGCAGGATAATATGCACTTGATTCCCTTAGCTGATCTCACCCACAACCAAAAGTTGCTACGACCCAAAGTCGAAGACTTGATAAACAAATCTGTCTCACACAGAAAAGTCTATTGGAATAGATAAATCTGTCTCCCACAGAAATACCTACGAGTTTTGTTCTGTCTTTTGATAAATTAGGGTGAACAAAAACCAATTGATATACCATACTTATATTCCCGAAGAACAGCCTAGAAATATCAATCACCTCACAATAATCTTAATCGTTTGGTAGCGAAACAAGATATTGTGGAATCACAAAGGATGGGACGAATATGTTTGTGACTACTTTTTATCTTGCCTATCGGAGATTAAATCTCGAGTCAATCTTAAAGAAGATAGTACTCAAACATGATAGAAACAACAAGATCAGATCACGCAACTACAGAGAAAATAGTTGGGTATGGCTTCACAATCCCAATGAAGTCTTTAAGTCGTTAACCTACAGGGTTTCGTGAAAAACCTAAGGTTAAAGGAGAATCGACTCTAGCTTATACAACTAGTATCACATAGGAGGTGTGGAGATTAGGTTTCCCAGTTACTAGAGTTCTCCTTTATATAGTTTTCAAATCAGGGTTTGCAATCTTAGTTACCTTGGTAACAAAGCATTCAATATTCACCGTTAGATGAAAAAATGATTAGATTCAAGCTAATATCTTTCAATAGTTAGATCGAACTTAGCTTGTTCTACACAAATGAAATGTACCCTCATTTAGGTTTAGTAATCGTACCTAAACGTGTACACCATGTTGGCTCAACCATAGCTAACCGAGGTTAGCTATATAAACACTCTCATATCAACCTTATTCATCTTAACCATAATTAGTTCAAATGACTCAAATGAAACTAGTTAAAGAGTTGTTCAATTGTTATATTCTCATAGAAGTATACAAGAACACAATTGAAGCAAAATCGGTTTGATTCACTCGAATCAATTCATGAACATTATAACCACGGTTTGCAAAGAATGCATTCCTTAATATATAAATGTATTAGTTCATGAGCCAACCGATTTTAGAACTTTAACCACTCAAGTATGCAAACGGGTACGCATACTTAAGTAGCCGGTCTGAGTTTGGGTTCGCCAGTATGCAAACGGGTACACATACTTAGTTCACTTCCAAATCCCATCATAAATTCCCGGACCTATACCTTACGCAAGTATGCGTACCGGTATGTGTACTTGGTACACGGAATTTCACAACTACAAATACGCATACGGGTATGCATACTTTAGTTCCGGTCATGGATCACATACATGCAAGAATGCACACTATGTTTATAATCCAATCATGGTTAAGTATTCTAAACTCTTATTTCAATCATTAAAACTTTCTTAGAGGATGACAATAGCCGTTTTCACACACTATTACCATCAAAGCAATTTTCAAGTTATTGAAATAATCATAACGAAGTCTACACCAAATGATTGTATCACACAAACCATGTAAGATGTTACTCGGAGATTTTCACATGTTCATACTTTGACTTTCGTCAAGAATATAAGATGAACTTGGTTGAGGCGAAAGCTTAACAACACATATTCCGAGAAATATGTAAGCGAGATAAACTCAGTTCGGAATCTCAAATGTGTATAATCGATAACTATATAGTAATACGACTTTTGTCTCAATATAGGAGATAGAGTACAAATAGACTTTCCAAGTGATAGATGAGTTTTAGTCTCCACATACCTTTTGTTGATGAAGTTCCACAAGCTCACCTTAGTAGTTCTTCGTCTTCAATTGATGAACGCCGTGAAGTCTAATGCTCAACTACACAATCTATCCTAGTCCGAGACATTACTATAAGTAGACTAGAAATCAAGACTTATAGTTTTGATCACTAACATTGACAAACAAGCTTGAGATAGCAACGCTTGCGAGTTCGACCGAGCAGTGCTCTAACAAAAAGTACTCCATTCGCATGTTTTTTAGTATGTTTTAATTTAAAGTTTCATGTTTTTTAGTATGTTTTAATTTAAATTTTCAAATCTAATGTAATAGATTATCTAGGAATGAAATAAAAAAAGCATTTGTAACTTATCTATAATCAATCCCGGCATCGTATTTTTATCCAAACCAATGCCGGAATTCTGAAAACCTAAAGTTATGAAAGGTGTACAGAATGCCGGCATGGACAGATATCTTATTTACCATGCCGATTTTCTGGAAAAATTACCCATGTTTTAAAAAATCAGATTTCCAACATGGATTCAATAAATATTTCCGTGCCGGCAGTTTCCAAATTCTATACAGGAACTTGGACCCTTTCATCCCTATTTATCGGCATAGTTTTAGAAAAGAATTCAATGCCGGTATTTGTTACGACATACAACTATAATTACTCATCCACGCCGGAAATCTTGCTGGCGCCATTGGTGTAAAGTAAAATTACAAAAAAAAAAAACTTTTTTATAGAAATCTAAACATGTATAACATAAACCAAACAACTGAATTGTGCTTAAATGTTCTTAATCCAGCTATCATAAACCAAAAAACTAAAGAGTTCATCATGAGTTACAAACAAAAACAAGTTCCAAATTGTTCAAAACGTAACAACCACCATCCAAATGAAGAAACACAACTAAAGAGTTCATCACTTGGTATTTTGCTTCTTGGAGACCACCTTCCTCATTTCCCCGAACAAAGCTTTTGCATTAGAGTCTTCCATTTTATCAAGCTTTTCCTCAACTTCCTTCATTTCTTCACGGGATAGCACCTTTCCTTTCTCGTTCTTGCAACCAAACATCCTCCTCAACTTTCCAAGACGCCGCCGCTAGTTTCATACATCCAACACATAATTAGTATATATATACTTATATAAGATTATGTGTACATTAAACGACTAAGCAATTAACAATACTTACTAGCAATCCAACTGTCTTTTCAAGTCCGACCATTGTGGGTGGTGTCTCTGTAGGAGTTGGAACGGGAGGGTTTTTATGGGATGGAACTTTGACGTCATCTGGGCGCACGACAAAAGGATGTGACTCTTCCAGGTAATAAAACATGTAGTCGGGGTGGGCTTCATCAGCGTTTTCCTCAAGATCCCAGTTATTAATATCTACCAAACGACGTGATTCCCTATCCCTCCAATGTGTTGGTTCTGGAATTGGCGTATACTCTACCCTCAACTTTAAGGAAGTTGAAATGCTCAGAGAATGGTCAACAACTTACCTTTTAAGACAGGATGTCTCGGGATAAGGTAATTGCTTATATCCAAGTTGCCACATGACACATGGGGGATCAGCCATAACGTCCCTTTGGGTGGAACAACGGTCCATTGTAAAATGCAACGTTAGGATGCCTCAAAATTTGGCGGTTTTCTCTAGCTTCCTTGTAAGGGTCGAACACAACCTCTTTGGTAGTCATCGCGTACAGAGCCAATCTCATATCTGTCAGTCGACGATTGTTACCAGGCTTCGGAGTATTGTTAATCTCGTATCTCCGAGCTCTATGCTCATCAGGTTCACAACCTTTCTTTATCGTCAAGCATTTGTAGTTAGTGAACAATGTTGGGAAGTGTTCATAAGCCCACACCTATGCCAATGTGGAACGAAAAATATAAGAAGCAGTAATTTTGTTTATAATAATAAGGGTACATTTGAACAATATATAAGAACATAAGTTTAAAAACAAAATTACCTGGAGTAGAGTGAAATTCCCGACAAATTGGTTGGTAACATCCTTAAAGGCTCTTCTCATCTCCGCCATCAAATGTTCCATTACCATGGTGCTCCAATAATAGCTACAGACCTCTTCCAACGGATCCAAGTATTGCCGGTGGTTTGCACTCACCCTGTTCCCACTAGCGTCAGGGAATACCTTAGTGCCCAAGATGAATAACAGGTACGCAGCGGCTGTATAACGAATTTGCGCCGGATCCCATCCATCCTCCAAACATCTTTCCTCTGTGTTTTCAAACCTCTCCTTAAGCATCTTCAGTTTGATGGTCTTTGTCCTACTATTCTTAGATACATAGAAGCTTTCCAAATAAGTTTTGTAGTCACATCCAAACAGCTTGTTAGTCATAGCGTGTAACTTCGACCATTTCAGGTCCGGACACAATCTCCTTCTGCAACTGATTTTCCGATAACCCATAAACCTAGATTGTTCTGAGCATCATCAGGGATCAAGGTCATCTCCCAAAATGGGAAGTGCATGGTATCAGTTTCACCATGGTACCTCTCGACGAAGAAATTGACAGTCACAGAATCATACTTCACATAATTTTCAAAGAATATATCCTAGAGTCCTTTACTAATTGTTGGACCTCTTCACATTCCGTAGCCAAATCCCAATGAGTCGCGGCTTGGTGTCGGCAAACACGCACAACCTTCTTATAATCCTACAATTAGGAGACAATACAATTAGAATATTTTACATAAATACAAAATATACATATGCACAAGATAAAAATTCTTACATAGGTTTGATAGATAGTACGAGCCCACGTGTCCTTGTAGCCAAATAGAATTTTCGGATCCGGAGCTTTACCCTAAATTCTACCACGATCAAGGTCAGGTATCATGTCATCAATATGAGGAAGGTGCGAACCTTTTACTTTGACCACTTTATTTTTCTATTGAACCCCTTCACCTCCACCTTGTGTCGGTTGTTGACTTGGCCCGCCATCTTCCTCTAAAACTTCGTTTTGGGTTGCTAATTGACTAGGATCAACCTCATTATGTTCCTCCTTGGCTTCCTCTTCATCATGCTCATCGTGCTCAACTGTTCCAGTAGGTTCACGGATTACAAGTTTTATACCGTCACCAACACTCTCCCAATTTTTCCCTCTTGTAGAACCTGCCCCCAAACGCTTGTTACGACCTTGTTCTTTCCCTCGAGGAGGCAGAGACTCAGGAGTACCAAGAACGTTCTTCTTTCTTTTCTTAATGCCATCATCTTCAGCTTTTCCTTTTTTAGCTTCCTTGGCTTTATCCCTATATCAAAAGAAACACGAATAAATATAAGACAGCTCACAATCATATCTGATGACGGCATACGATATGCTGAATAGCATCATAGAATCATCAGTGCCGGTATTGGTGCACAAAATAGTATCCATGCCGAGACTAAAAAATGACATAGTAAGTTAACAAAAAACTATGTCGGGACGCAAATCCGGCATAGTTGAATTAATGTCGACAATGCCGGTATTCTTAGGTAATTCCTAAGTTATTCCTGTATACCAAAAGAGCACTGCCGGCACATACGTAAAAATTAAAAACAATGTCGTAACATTGTACCGGCATAGTATTCATCCTAATTTCATTGCCGGGACTAAACATTCAGTTTCAGGTGATTTTAGTGTTGTAGCCGGCATAGTATTCATACTGAATTCAATGCCGAAACTGACTATCGGCATGGTACTCATACTAATTTCAACGCTGTAACTATGTACCGGCATTGTATTCATACTAATTTCAATGCCGACATTGATTGTAACTCAACTGTTTGAGTTAGGGTTCGCGATTCTAACCTAAACCTAGTGCTTTAAATCGATTCAAACACTTGTAAAATAGTTCAAAATCACTTACCTTCTCACAGAAGCCATGTTTACGAGAAGTTGATTGTCCGAAGCCTCTTCTTCTTCTTCTTCTTGCTCTTGAGCAATCAAAGCAAGCCTTTGTTCTTGTTTTTGTTGAACAATCGATTTTGACTTCGATTGGGCATTTGATTTCTTTCGTGGAGGCATGGTTATAGAATAGGGTAATCGACGAAGAAATTTTTTAATCGACGATGAAGAACGAATGGAGAACGATGAAGGATTTTTTTTCTTCAAAACCCTAACCCTAAGAAGAGTGCCGGCAGTGAAGATGGAAATGGGTGGATATGATTTTGGTTTTTGATTTTAATTGTTAAGTTTTTTATTTTGTGGGAAGGGTAGTATAGTCTTTTCATAATATTTTTAATTAACCAAAGGGTATTTTAGTATTTCCTCCCCCAAAAAACACCCCTAACAGACACTATTGGATGGGGATAGTAATTCATATCCCCCAATTGCGCGTTTTCAAAGAGCCCCTAAGATTAATTTATTAGACTACCTCATTCAAATTAAGGTTTGAAGGATTACATCGAAGAGGTGGTAGATACTCTTGTTTCATCATTATACATTTGGTAACAACAGAACAATTGTATAATGTAATTTACGTTTTTTGAGATTACATGAAACCAAATAACATGGAAGAGACTAACATAGGTTTTAATCCTACAAGCGAGAAAAATGATGCTCCAAAGAATATCTTGATCATTCCCCATACCGGCTTGTTGACCACTGATTGTATCCCCCTGAATTATCATATCAATAAGATTAAGATTTTTCTTCAATTGAAATTCCAAAGCACATACCTTTGTCTCATCCTCCAGAGAAGAAGTTGTATCAAAATCAGTCTGGTATCCCATTTGTTTTACCAAAAAAAAAACACAGAATATTCTTCATGAAAAACCAAAAAAGATTTCGTCCAATATAACACATCTTCTCTATTCTTCCTTCCACTGATTTGGATAGATGAGGTTCTTGAGACAAGTTTTGAAGGAAAAATCTTTTGTAACAATTCCATATGTTGATTATATTATCAAATCCCATTAAAAAGCCCTGAGGCTTATGATAAATCATCGTATAAGCGTAATAGAAGAATATACGGCATATAATAGCCATTGAAATTAAACAAGAAAAAACAAAAACCTAAACATAATATTGCTTAGATGCAATATTTTTATTTTAAAAAGAAAAGCAAACTAATTATTATTCCTAGATTTCCTCAGTAAATCTGAAATCTCAGACCAAAACCGAGTAAATCTGGATTGAAGAGGAAGATAATGGAGGAAAACCAGGAGAGAAAATTTAGATCTTTTTTGAAAAAACGGTTATGCAGAGCGCAAGAGAGAGAAAGAGAAAAAAAATCTAACGCTGCTTGTTGTGTAAATACAACCTTCAATCGGGTTAAATGCAACCCTAACTAAATACAATTCTGTTTTTGTGTAATTAGCTAAATACAACCGTGATTGTTTTTCACAATTATTTCATATACAGCCCAAGATCATCATTTAGCCGGGTTTCACTTTAGCCGCGTGTTTCTTTGTCCGCTATCAATCACATTTTACCATCTTCCCCCTTAAGCTCTCACGTTGAACGGTGATGAAACCCTTGCTTTTTATAGGCCGAAATATGACTTTTCTAATGTAGAAGCCGTTGTGAGGACACTTGGAATATCTCCATTGGTCGGAATATTAAAAATTAAGTTACACTTTGTTTACATCAAGTATTTAACCGTTCGTTAGTAACGTCGTCAACAAAAAGGAAGGTGGACAACACTACTGTGAGAGATTTTACCTAATTTATTTCCTTACACCGTGTTTACACCAAATACTTAATTGTACGTTAGTAACACCATCTTAAATGTACAATACTTCCGTCAAATCATGGAAATCTTTTCCAATGCAAAATTTAAGTCGAAATTTTTCCAATACAAAATTTTGCTTTGACAAAATAATAAAAAACTCAATTTCCTCTTCTCGATTGAGTTTCCCGATTCTCAGATTGATTTTAGGAGGAGAATCCATAACCAATTCGAACTTATTCGAACCCTCATCAAACTGAATACCCTAACTTTCTCCATTCATCAATATCATCAAAAAACTATCGACGAGGATTGACGGAAACAATAATTTTTTCTTCATCAACAGAATATAGCGTAACTTAGAAATTAACTAAACAAGTTGAATCAATTTTACCAGGTATGATATAAAGAATTATGCTTCCAAAGCAAGTATGGATATCACATTGGTTTTTTGTCTGACTTTTTTTTGGTTCGATTTGTTGGTATTATTAATAGTACATTCGATCGATGTTGTTATCTCCTTCCAAAGCATCTCAGGTTATTTTTCACTGGTGTTTCAAGTTCTTAGACCGAGTAGAAAAATTCTAGGGGTGTCTTTTTTTTCGTGTTTTGAATATATTTATTGTTCCGATGATAACATAGTGATTCTTTGTTTTGGAGTAGAACCATGGATTTGGGATTTCTCCAATTGGTGTTGCTTCTCTTGCTCCAACTACTGTGTATTTAAGGATCCTATTAGATGCAGCTTGATTGTTGTTAATTTTTTTGGTCTTTTTCTGTATTATTGGGGTTGAATTCTTGCTTGGTGGTGAAATGCGTGTAAGTGTAGTAATAATGAAAAGTGTCTTCTCCAAAAATCGTTATGTTCTTTCGTGAATGATCAATTTTCTATGGAGTTTGAACTGCTACACCAGGAGGGATCAATATTTTTGATCGCCAAGTTCAACGTTGCTGGGGAGACACCAAAGTCCCATCCTGTGTGTTGACTATTGCAAACATTGTGCGTTTTTCAGTTGGAATACTAAGCTGTGATGTTTGGAATCTGAAGAAGCAACCATTCTGAATCATATATCAATTTCAACATTATCTGCTTTCAACTGGAAAACAGGTACCTTACAGGTGTGCTATCCTTGAATATCATATATTATATGATTTTTTTTTTAAATTTTTTTAACTAACCTTTTGCCGCCATTCACACAGATTTGCTGGGGTGGTTGACATGCGACGTCCGGAGACGGAAGAGACCTTTTGGCCAGGAATGCTGGATGCAAAAACTGACCATAAAAAACCTAAGGTACATCCCCCATGTTGACCTACATGCACTGTAATATTCAATATATGTATAAATTTCTAAATAGTAGGTGCCTAGCTAAAAAATCAAATATGACAGGATGCAAATTCAATATCATCCTTTGGGGAGATTGTATCTAACTGGTCGCAGTGATTAATCACTCGTGGTGATTTCTGATTGCTCCTTTGTCATCCACATGTGCCAAGAAATACCTAAGTAATTAGACACTTTCAATGATGTATATTACTTAAAAACAAAACAAAGTAAAAATCACAAAACAGTGGCATGGATTCGTTGTATTCGCCCCGCCACACCTCCACCTATTTGATGTATTTGTCCCGTCACACCAAATCAAAAATGCATCACATTGAGTGGGGCGAATTTCCGTGCACGTCAGATCAAAAATGCATCGTCAGAGGCGAGATGAAGTTCCGCGCAAACCAAATAAAAAATGCATCGCCACGGGGAGGGGCAAAGTCCTGCGTACACTAAGTTAAAAGAAAAAAATGCCCAGTGCGTAGCACGGGCACAAATCTAGTAGTAGAAAATCCACTAAGCCCATCCAAGTGCTCATCAAATATCTAAAGACGCAAAACCCCATAGGAAATGCCGTGAAAGTGAAAACGTTAGCCGATGTTATACACATATAGCTAGCTTGCTAAACGCTGTAGATGTCTTTTTCTGTAGCGAGCAAAAAAAAAAAAAATCTTACGAGAGAAAAGATTTTTCACCTGGCTAATTTGGGGCCTGCTTGCTAAACGTTGTAGATGTCTTTTTTTGTAGCGAGCAAAAAAAAAATCTTACGGGAGAAAAGATTTTTAACCCGGCTAATTTGGGGCCTATGGTGATTATTTTGGGCCTATCACTAAAAAACAAAAAGGGTCATTAAGAAGTAATCTCTAGAAACCCCTTATCCTCCTATTTATGTTAATGCCTAATATTCCCTTATTCATTAGTGATGATTAATTAAGTTAGTATTAATTAAATTAATTAGTGTTTGAGTTTGATTATAGTGTTAGGATTAGAGTAGAAATTCATTTCCTCTTTTAAGGTTTGGAGGGAAAGAAGAAGTAGAGGGAAAAAAGAAAAAACTAGGGTTTGTGATTTTCTTTGCAAAAATGAAACTTTATAGTGATGATGAAGACTCTAGTAGTGATGAAGAATTGGGTGCATCTGATAATCTTGATTTAGATCCTACCGAATTGGATAATTTGTTGAATGAAGAAGAGCATGTCAACCAAAGAATGCTTGAGGATATTATTCAAGCACAAGAACAATATCGTCGGGAAGAAGAAGGTGATAATGCTTCAAATAAACAGGTATGAGTTGTAACGATCTACAAACATGTATTTGCACGTCTCGATCGCCCAAAAAGGAAAAAAAATCAAAAAAAAATCCCAGAGTCGGTTTATTCGATATCACCACATAAACCGATTCTGCATAAAATCCCCAAATTGGGTATCATAATCGGTTGTTGTTCATCACCATATAATCCGATTGTAGTACATTTTTGGCGCGATGGGTACGTGACCAAAATCGGTTTTTGTTGGTGATGTGCATATGTCGATTCCTTCACTTGGATGTTCCAGTAAAATACACGAAGTTCACAATCAGTTCATTACGTATACATGTAATCCGATTGTGGAGACGAAATGTCTCAGGAAAAAAGAGGACGGAAATCGGATTACATGTTATGCAATGTGAACTGATTGTGAAATATGGAAATTTTTCTCTGAAATCATCAAGTCCTTAATCGGACTTTATAATTGCTCCTATAATCCGATTCCTAACAATCGGTTGTCTCGACTATGACACATAAACGATTCTAAATCCTCAACTTGTCGATATATGTTGTAGATTGTTGCAGCGTTCGATGAAGATCAGCCCAAACACGTATCTCTGCTAGGTCCTGATACCTCTGCCCACTATTTCACCGATTTGGAATGGAAAGAAAGAAACGAAGCAAAGCAATGGTTTATAGACAGGGGCATGGAGATAAAATGCGCATTAGTTTTAGGTCGTCATTCAACTCAAGATCGTTTAGAACTTGTTTGTGAGAGAGGTGGAACGCAAGAAAGTCATTGGGAAAAGAACAAACCGTACGTGAAGAAGACGACAAGGGAATACATTACTAAATCAAAGAAGTTTGATTGCCCGTTTAAGATTATAGTTAATAGACCCAATGGACCCAGTGGTAAGGTATACAAGCTCCATAAAGTGATGAATGGTTGTCATAATCATGATGATTCGGAATCTCTTATTGGACACACGGCCGTTTATGGGTTGAAACCACATCAATTGGAAATGGTAAGGTCGATGAAAACGTGTAAACCAAGTGGCATCCTTAGGAAGATTAAGGAGGATGATAAGAATAACTTGTCCACTTTGAGGCAAATTTACGCGGCAAGAGCAGCCTTTAGGAAGAGGGAATGGGATGGTAGAGCGGTTATGGAACAATCTCAGTGGTTAGCCGATCACCACGGATACACAATGAGGAAGCAGGTATTGGAAGGCAAAGTGAATCGTATTTTCTTTGCGCATCCGGAGATGATCAAGTTGGCCCAATGCTTCTATCAAGTTTTGTTAATAGATTGTACGTACAAGACCAACAAGTACAACATGCCGTTGTTAAACATTGCTTGCCATACTTCCGACAAACAAACTTTCATGGTAGCATGGGGGTGAAGATTGTCCATTACCACCGCTGTATAGGTTTCATTATGACTCAGAGCTCACCAAGAAATGACTTGAAAAATACGAGCCCAACATGAGGCATTGGGAAGAGTTAGTCGAGCCGGATCAAGTGAAGGATCTCCAAGTGTTGGAATGAATATTTTCCTTTTGTTAAGAACTTGAACTATCGGATGCTTATATTTTATCGCTTTCATATATTGTATGTTACAAACCGAACCAAGCTTAATGAATGAAAGTGATTTGTATTTTTTGGGTACGTTGGACTCATGAAATTTGTAACATAATCGGTCTTCTAATACGTTTTTAAAGTCCGATTTTGGAGGTAGTTTGCTGCAGCTTTTACAAATTCGGTTTATATTGAAACTGTTATAAACCGATTCTGAATTCAAACAAGAATCAGTTTACGAAGGAACTATTATAAATCGATTCTGAACAAAACTTGTCTAAGATTCTTTCAGAATCGGTCTTTGTGGACGATAATGTAATCCGATTTTGGGAAGAAAAGGTTACAGAAGAACAGACAATTTTTAACTCAATAATCGGATTTCATATGGTCTAACATGATCCGATTGTGGACCATTTCCACTTTTCATAAACTCTTAAAATTGAAACTAGCACGGTTCTATTTCTTAGTGTGAGCTTCAACTATCAATGCCGCTTCGAAATGATAAAACCGCTCTCCTCTTCAACTTTTCATATACTCTCATCTTGATGTTCTTTGGGAAGATCCTTAACTATGTAATAATTTTTAACCCATTCGGTCTCTTCCAACATCCTTCATTCTTTCCCTTAGTTGGAATTGCTCTTAACCTAGTTAATTTGCCTTGAGTTTCTTTTCATATTTTGTCGCAACCGATGACGATATGGTTTC
Source organism: Papaver atlanticum (assembly GCA_023531105.1). Taxonomy (NCBI): domain Eukaryota; kingdom Viridiplantae; phylum Streptophyta; class Magnoliopsida; order Ranunculales; family Papaveraceae; genus Papaver; species Papaver atlanticum. Next base: position 4,556,511 of record JAJJMB010005286.1, on the reverse strand, counting down.
TTTTGTAGTTATTTGTTTGCTTAACACTTCATCCATTACATTAATATATTTGTTAGGTGATGAAGACGAAGTCGCGTTTGTAGTTGTTTGTTCGCTTCTTTTGCGTATCTCTTTTTCCATTGCCGCAATTGATTTGGTTGTTCGCTTGCATCTTCTAAGTATGTGTTCAATTGAATTGGTAGTTGATGATGATGGACTTGACATCTTCAAATGAAAAAAATTAACAATAGAGAAATATTTCTTTGGATTAGGTAGTGTATGATATAGAATAGGCTATCCTCTTTATATACACAAAGTACCAACGACTATAATTTCAAAAAACAAAAATAGCCGTTAACAGTCACAATCGGATTATTTAGATGCACCCAAACTTGAATCCAGAATTGTGGTTGATGTTCATCACATCAACCCAGAATCGGGTTATGTAGGTGCACAATAAAAACCGATTGCTTGTAACATCAACTACAATCAGACTAATATGGTGCACACATAAACCGATTCTGGGTGGATTTTCATAAAATTTGATGAGTGAATTTCAAAGATTTAGAGGTAAATCATTGTAGAGTACCTCTTAGAAGGAATGGATTAAAGGGATTTAACTCAATCACTTGAATTGTTTGTTTTGGTTTGTTTTTTTCAAAACCCAAAAAGAAATTAGATTTCAATTGTTGTTTGTGATTGATTAGGTTTTAGTTTTGATTTTGATGGAAATTGAGTTTTGATTTATGATTTTTGTATTTGTTAATTAAGTGATTATGATTTTTTATTATATTTGTATTAGAATAATTAAGTTTTCTTTAAAGGTTAATTTAGTATTTTTATCATCATTTAGACACCCCACATCCTCCTCTTTAGGATGGCTGAAGAAATTCATAGGCCCCAAAGTAGTCAAGATTTTTAATAACAAGATCAAAAAGTGATATTTTACGGATTATGAAGATGTATTTGGAAACTAGATTGGTTAAATATGGTGTAAAATAGATGTAAACTTAAAAACTAAACTAAATCATTTAGAAAGTTTTTCTCCCTTAAGGATTTTCTTTCCTCCTGTAGCAAAAATCCTTGTGGATAACCTCATGGATAATTAACTACTGACATCCTTTAACTAGGCGCCTAGACTAGGCCGAGGCATGTGTTCTAAAATGAAAAGCAACATCATTTTTCTACCGAGGAATGGTCTAGAACCATTCATTTTATGTAAAGAATGGTCCAACACCATTAGAAAGAAAATTTTAGTTCGATGGAGTTTATACTCTTGTTTACATAAAAATAAATAAAAAATAAATTATATTCTTGTCGTCTACTAAAAATTAGAGTAGACCAGGTGCTGTTTGTGTTTATTCCTAAGATTTTCTCTATTAACTGCACAAGTGCTTCTAAACGAACCGTTTAATTAGACGATTGTAAAACATAAAATTGGTCGATTAACCCAATAATGATAATTTTTGGGTGAAAACGACATATAAAATTTGATACTGTTTTAATGGACGAGAATATAAAAATAGCCAGGATGTAAACAATTTCCTACCCATTTTCAAATACTTTTTCTTATTTTTAATTTACATCAGGATGCATCCAGTTTCACCCTCGCTATTTTTTAAGTTTAAGCCAAGATGAATCCAGATTCATTCTTGCTATTTTTTTGGTATCCATTTCAACCATACTAATTTTTACCCGTCAATTAGAACCATGTTTTAAAAATATTTTGAGAATTGACCCAATTTCTCATTTTAAAACCGCTTAGACTCATAAGAGTGGGCCTCACCGTTAATAGTTTTGCAGGGATTCCGTTTATGGGACCCGCCATGTGTCTTAACGGTTTTAATATCGTCCCAATTCACGGTTGGTTTAGAATTTTGGAAACCGCATTGTCTTTTCCATTTCCTGTAAACCGTTGAATTCTGGTGGCTATTGTCAACTGTTTACATACAAGGAGTTATCATTTCGTAACCCACAGCACGCATTTAAAACAATCTCAGGTTCGGCTGGGTTGCCATACTGGTAATCAACTGTTTACAAACGTAATTAGTTTGAAAACTTGAGTAACAATAATAGTTAGTATAATGATCTATATTCAAACAAAGAAAAACCATTTGACTCATGAATTCGAAACAAAGTCATCATCTAGCTAACAACAACAACTATCACGGATACATCCAGTCAAAATTTAAGTTGATATACAATGAAATGAAAGCGTTGAATAAACCGTACCAAATGGGCATCACGTAGCTAGAGATGCCTAGATTGACAAGTTATACAAGTACAATGATGTCGTATGAAGTAGAATGTACGGTTAAGCGTCCTTGGTTCTTCAAATCCAACAATATAAATATGGTCACGTCCTTATCCTTTCATCTCGATTAAAAAAATGACCTGCAGCTTAATTATCATTTTTTGATCTTTTGTGCAATCACTAACAGTGTCATTTTTAGATTCAGTATAGCTGTTATTCTGCTAATATTTTACAATGTGACGTCTGGGTAAACAGAAAATTTAGCTCTTAATTTTGAATTTAGTTAGGTATTAATCACATGATGCATTGATATTGAAAATCGGAAATTAGCTGGTATCACCAGAACTCAACCCAGCTCTTCAATTGGTCAAGTTGATATTTCTTCCGTTTTTTCCCCTAATAAAAAGAAGAAGATATATTTCGTTTTTAGAGATAACTCCGAATCTATTAGAGAAAGCGACTAAATCCTGGAGTGTGATGTCTTGACGAGTTACCTTTTTATAAATTGTGCTCATTAATGATTATTTTTGAGCTAGGTAGTGAATTTCGCAAATTTGCTAGCATTATACCGGTTGTGTGGCTTTGCAATACAACGTACCCATGTTTATTTGCACTTCGGCATAGGCATGACGCATGCAATGCAGCTTGAAATCTTTGAAAACCAAGCAAGGGAGGAACTTTATAAGTTGCAATACAAAAATCTAAACATATATTCCTCTGGAAAGCTTTTGATTGAACTCAACTGGACATTGTTAATTATTCCGGTAACGACATCCTAACCGTGATAATCATCAAGTGGCTAGATTTCTAGTCTCTATCTCTGGTGATGGATATAAAAGTTGACTTTCTCTAAATTTTCAAAAAAATTATGATCATGACTCATTTGTAGTGGACATGTTTGGTTTCTAGTTAAACAAGAATGCAGAAGCAAAAATGATTCGTTTTATTTTTTTGTTGCAAGTAGGGTTTTGATATGTATGAATATCACGATTGAGATGAGAACAATGATCCAAATCTAAATCCAAAGTCTTTTCCAGTAGCAAGTACCGGGTCGACTAGAGAATATCTCCAAAAAATATAACAAAGTTTTTACGCCGGCTTGTCAAGCTTTGCACAACTTGAACAATGATATCACTACAAATTGATTAGTATGAGCACATATCATAAAATATCACCAGCTCACAAACGGTCAGAAATTAGGTGAGTATAATCAACATTAATTATGAAGTAATTCATAATTGATGAAATGGGTTCTATAATGGGGTTTGGTTTTCCTTCATCGAAAATTGATCGCCAAAATATGTTTGGTGCTCTTGCAGAAAATCATGACAGTTTAAGCATAAAAGATACTGATGAGGTTCCTCCTTGACAACATGATGTGTTATCTTCTCTTTTCAAGCTTCAGTTTCTAATTTAGTTTTGGCATGACAATTAGCTCATTCTCTTGGGTTTTTTGTTAGCTTAGGATTTGTTTTTTTTTCTTTTGTTTTTGTTCTTTTTTGGGGCTTGTAGCTCTTTTTTAGTTGTATCCGCCCGCACACGGCTTGTGTGCCCTTGAATTTATCTAAGTTTGCCGATCAAAAAAAATATTCATGATTAAGAAGAGAAAACGAGTTTAGGTAATAACTCGGTAGAGTACAGATAACGATTATACTTCCGAAAGCTTAATTTATCCCAGCACGATTGCAGTTTCTACCTGCAAGCACAAAAATAGCTAGCTTTATGCGTACGCCATAAACTAATCTCCATTACATTAGTTGGTGCATGATCAAACTTGAGAAACGAGTTAAGCGTGAGAAACGAGCTTCACATCTGGCTCATACTGATTTGATTTACAACACATTTGGTAAGAACACACTACACTTAATTAGTAGTAAACTAGGAGTTGAAGATGTGCATTCCAGAACAAGCCCTCATGTATTGACTTGATCAACAGGACTAATATAAATATACAAGCGCGTAGTGTACGTAGAGAGAAACTTTCACCGTCTCACTGTAGGCGACATCTTGCGCGTATTGCGCGCTATACTGGTATAGCTTTCCCTCTTAATGCAACCCATGTATAATTACAAAATTTGAAGTACTCGTTTAAATTCCTAATTGGTTTTTAGAAATGGATATGAACCAAATTCGGATATTTGAGTGTAATGGTGTTTCCATCAAGATTGAGACAATTCGACTTTGAACCTCCTTCACTAGATTCGTTTTTTTGTAGCTGTAGTGTCTCACTTCGATAGGGAGGTTGTCTCCCTGTTGGGTCTATGCAATTTCAGTGGAGGTCTATTGTTTCCTTTATGTCGCTGCATCATTTTAATTTTTTGGAGTATTATACAAACTGGGGCACTCATCTGTTTCTAATTCAGTGTATGGATTCTTCGTGTGCATGAGTATCAGTCAAAAATATATAGATATCTGTTCAATAAATCACAAAGGTATAACATTGTAATTTTTCAGTCATATAACTTTGAGAGGAAAATGGTTGCACGGGCTTAGTTGTCTAAGACTATTTGATACATTATATTCCTTTCGGGGGAATAATATTGGTCGGTTAAGCACTACTACCTTAATATAATTGTTGACAAATGTTTTGCATCATCTATATCTAGTCACTGGTCATTTAGGGTGATTTACTATTACTACTCGCATGCTTATCCGACAAAGCATCTTTATCTTCATAGAATGTCATATTAAGCATATGCTACGTTTGAATATTAACAACTTTTGTATTTTGTGTCCATGACATGACTTCTATAAGGGTTATCAAATTTTTTCTGGGAAGGTTAATTTAGTAAATCCAGTTTCGAAGATGGATTCAGCTAAAAATGGGCATACATTTCTCTTCTAAGGCAATGGAACCTCCATTACAAGAAATCACATGTTTGAACCTAATGGATAACAAAAAAAAAACAAAAAAACACACACTTGATACTACTCCAAAAATGGATATTATATTCGCCCCAATGACACCCTTAACTAGGTCTATGCGCCAAGCGGCCAAGGAATTCTATTTTTCTGCTGAAGAACGGTCCAAAACCATTTTTTTTACGGAAAGAATGGTCCAAAACCATTTGACAGAACGCTAGCTGAACTTTATATCCGTGTCGGCTATTAAAAATTAGAGTAGACCAGGTGTTGTACTTGTTTATGTTTATTCCTGATAAGATTTTCTCTGTTAACTGCGTCTTAAATGCTTTATCTTCTTTCATTTACTTTGTAAACGCCCTACAAATCCACACGTTGGATTCTGGTGGCTAATGTCAACTGTTTACAGTTTACACACGAAAAGACTTTATTGCTTCAAATGACCTTTTCTCGTTTTCTATTTAACCTTTGATGAGAATATATTTTAGGAACCAGAAGTTATCATTTTGGAACCCCACTTCCATTATCTTGAGAAACAAGGAAAACCAAACCCACAGCATTTATAAAGTAGTTACTTCCTCTAAAACTCCATAAAGAAGAAAGGCAAGAACAAAGAAACCAAGAATAAAGAAAAAACAGCAACAAAAAAAAATGAAGTTGATTTGGTGCCCTGAAACAGCTTCAAAATCTTACATTGATACTGTTAAATCGGTAAGTAGTCATCAAATATCCAGAACCCATATGGTTTTTCAATTTAATTTTTTGTTAATCCGGTGTGTACTGTTTGAACCAGACTAATCCATGGTACTGGGACCAAGCGGAGGTAGTTGTCGCTCAAGAAACCGCTAGCTAGTGAAATCTTGAGGGGAGCAACCCCGCGGCGGTCGAACAACCTATCTATACGAGGCGATTCTATTCGATTTTTAGTACTTTTTTTCTTTCTTTTAATTGAAATCTTATTGAAGTTTTTTTGATTTTGTGCAGTGTGAAAATATTCAAGAATCAAGCTTAGCAGAGTTGGTATCAGGCATGGCAGGTGGATGGAAACCACAGTTCATCGTTGAAACGTGGTGTCATGGTGGTGTGATCTCAACAAGCGTTGGTTTATCAATAGCCAGTAGTCACACAGGTGCGCGGCACGTCTGTATCGTACCGGATGAATTATCCAGATCGGAGTATACAGAAGCCATGCAAAAGGTATTAGATTTATCCTCGTCGTCATTGCCGGAGATTATTGTCGGAGAACCAGAAGAGGTGATGAATGGATTAGTAGGTGTAGATTTCATGGTGGTTGACTGTAGGCGCAATGACTTTTACAAGACACTAAAGTTTGCTAAATTGAGCCAAAGAGGTGCAGTTCTGATCTGTAAGAATGTAAATTCAAGAAGTACTTTCGGAATATTCAGATGGAGAAATGTTCTTAACGGTAGTTCGCGGGTGGTTCGCACGGCGTATTTGCCTATGGGGAAAGGAGTCGATATTGCACATGTAGCGGCAAGTACTAATTCTAATTCATCGATAAAATCAAGTCCTAGCCGGTGGATCAGACATATCGATCATCAATCCGGCGAAGAATACATCATCCGGAGATAATGTTCTTGGGTTTTACCAATTTTTATTTGTTTTTCATCGTTGTATATTAAAAAGAAAAAAAGAGGTTGTTTTTTTAGTCATCGCTTATCACAGCTGTGATAATCTTCGATTTTGATTAATGATTTGCGACTCAAAAAAAGAAAAAAAAATGAAAAATGAAAAATGAAAGAAAAGAAAAGAAAAACGATGAATGATATCCGTTTATGTAAATTTTGATACCGATTGACTGGATTGATGACGAATGGTTCTGTAATTATCTTTTTCAAGAAATAAATATATCTTGTCATTGAACTTAAGAACTAATTGCAGTGTATCCATATTTATCCGGCCGGATCGCACTGTTGTCGTTGTCCCAAGCAGCAGGTAGGACGCGTATTATGAAACCATACTCGTTCTTGTTTCTTGAATCTTTAACAAAGGCATTTCGAACACTTGGAGCTCCTCTTATCTCAGAAACTAAAAGAAAAGAAAATCGGCATGTTGTTGTGTTTTAATAGGAGCATAATCGAAATGATTCGACGAGATGTGAACCCTGTTATCTAATAGCATCTCCTATGGAATACATGTTTTTTTTAAATAATGACACATCTAGAATCCGAAATCTCTCACAAAAGAAAACCTTTCTAGTGGTTGTTGGATGATTAAATTTTAATCTGGTATGGAAGTTTAAGTTTGGAGTAGGTCTACTCAAGAACTGCACTGAACCGTCATATCGCATCAACACCGGCTACTTTTAAACCGAGCCGAGTCGAGTCGGACCGTCCGTCCAATGATCGTAATAGTTTGATATTTCACAACCGTAGAATCCTCAGCTCTGTCAATAATTTCAGGTCAAAATCGAGCCGAGCCGAAAACCCGTTATACATTAAGCATTGATCTTCTTCAATCCTAACCCTCCATATATACTTATATAATTCTACTTTAAGGAAGGATCCCTTCACACTTTTATTATCACATTATCTCACACTTTGGACGTTATTTTTGTGAATAAAAACCAAATCGTAACGGATTTGAAGCTAATATTTTTAGGATATGTTCCTCTTACCAAGTTCTACATACCTACCAAAAATGAGCTCATTCCGAAATATAAAACCTCAAAATCTTCCGGTCTTAATTTCGACGGCCATAAATCCGTAGATTTTCAACGACTTATTTTCAAAGTAGTTGATGATGGTGTCGTACGTCTCGGAATACGCTCATTTTCAGTAGGAAAGTAGAGCTCTGTAATAGTAACATATACACAAAGTATTCGCTTCAAATCCATTACGTTTTGGTTTTAATCTTAAAAGATTTCACTCTCATCATTTATTCCTTTGTTCTTCTTCTTCACATACTCTCAGTAGCACCACCGCTCATCACCATCACCCTCCAAGACCACCACAATCACCTTCTTCTTCTTTGATTACTTCTTCTTCTCTTTTCAATCTACACCAACAACACATTTTCAGCATACACTTACAATACCTGCAACACTACCATCACGTGTACCTGCTACACCACCATAACCAGCAACACCACCTGCCACACCACCATCGCCGACACCACAACATTTCGAGTAATTGAAGATTAATTAATTGTTGATAGGGTTTGAAGACTATATCTGAATTTTAGGGTTCTTCATAAATAAAAAAAATCAAACTTTTTTTACTAATTGTATTGATGAATCTCTATGTTGGGTCTCTTGAAGAGATAATATTAAGATGAATTTTAGATTCTTTCAGGAGATGAAATTGAGTTTCTCTAAGCAGATTTCTCTGTGTTGATTTAGGGTTCTTAAATTTTGTTTTTATTAGTTTAATTTTACTTGCATTAGGTTTCTTTGAGGAGATGAAATAGAGGGTTTATGAAGGCAGCAGTACTAGCAGATGCAAAAATGGGGAGATTGTGCAGGAGTAGGATGTCTGGTTTTTGGTGTAGATCTGGGGAACTTGAGTTGAAGATTAAACTCAATTACTTCTGTCCCTTATAGCCATTATTTGTGTTATGATTAGGAATCAAAGTTGCGTATGTGTTTATGTATCCTGTAAAGCACAATTGTGTGTTTGATCTTAAATAAGAACCCAACTTGTGAGTTTGTAATTAAGTTATAGGAAACCTCCTGAATACCGGAAACTAACGGAGCCGAATCAGATAAATCGAGCTGGTTAATGGTTGACTCGGCTACAGTTTTGAAATTGCCTAAAAACTGGCCCGACCGATCGTTGTGCAGCCTTATTGGGAGGAGAGAATGAATTTTCAGAAACTCTCATCCATACCCATGCCAAAGGTTTGTTATTGTTTTAATTGAGATTTTATGAATTAATTTTTCTAAAAGTAAGTGACAAATGTATCAAAATATAACTTATCAAATTAAAAATATATATTTGTATCTTGTTTTATTAAATATACCTTTTTTAGGTCTCCACATATGATAAATATCCATCCATCATTGGAGATGCTCTAAGTATTTGAATTATGGGTTTGTGTTCATTCAACACACCCTTTAACTCAACTAATTGACTTCTTCAAATATATGCACTCATGGGATCAAAAAAATATATAGTCACTCAAACAAAATGATTGACCGATATTTAAGTTCATAAATTAAGGAAAGCATTTTACTGGCTAAGTCTCTTTGCGTTCGAAATATTTGATTGTGGTTATGCAAAAGATTAAGGTAACTAAATGACCGATAATGTTACAAATATAAAAATGTGAATAAGGATTTCGAGGACCCAGAACCTAACGCAAAATGTAAACACAAATACCGTGTAGGATATAAGTAACCATAAAAGAGGAACAATCACCGGATTCATGTAAATCACCCAGAAATCAAGGTACACAAATAATAACATTCTTGACAAAGAATCGCTCTATGCATCGTCTAAGATAGACTTGATAAACAATAGAAAATACTAGAGCATAGAGAGCGACGATGGCATGCCATCATTAGTCGAGATAAAAATGGTAATGGAGTGAGGTTAAAAAACCTACGTCATACCTGATGGAGCATAATTTAAAGATGGATACGAAGAAAAAGATGAAAGCGTAGATGAAAAGTACATATTGGGTTGAAAACCCTAATGAGATGACTAACAGAGCCGAACATAATGACATATAATACGTTAGAGCATTGCTCGGTTGAGCCAAGCGTTGGTATGTCAAGGTTGGTTGTCATATCTTAGTATCAAAACTCATAAGTCGCTTGATTAGATTACTAGAGTCAACTTCGTTAGGTTAGACTAGGAAGTATAGAAATGTTAATACGTACAAGTATCACTCTGAAGACCTGAAGATTCCGAAGACGTATCGACAATGACGATAACATCATCCTTCCACTTGAGGTTAATTATACATGACTTGACTTGTTCCATTTCTATATCGTTAGCTTTCAAGTCATTTCTGAGGGAAAGCATAAAATGCGAAGTTATATATGTGAAACTCTAGTATAATAAACTTGATCATCATATTGTGATCAAAGTTTCAAGGAATAATATATATCAATAGTGATAAGTGCTTTATATTGGTATATTGATTTACGAAGTATAATGCTTATCTTTTGGACTTCGTAATTGCGACATCGACATAAACCTTGTAACTCGTTACCAGGTTGTATGGTGAACATAAGATAGATTGTGTGAAAACTATGTTTAATTACATGAGTTTAAGGAAATAGACGTACGAACTTGTTTCGTAGTCGAAAGGAAATCAAAAGGGTTGATGGTGTCGGTTTTCATTGAAGATCTTAAGTATGGACCGATCCTAACCTATACAGGGAATCAAGGTAGAACCGATCCTAGCTTAGTTGGGAGTCAAGTAGAACCGATCCCTACCTATACTGGGAGTCAAGGTAGAACCAATCCTAACTTGCTTTAGGTATCATGGTAGAACCAGTCCCAATAGGTAAAATCGATTTTTATAAGTCACGTACACTTTAGGGTTTATTTGATTTGGAAATTGGGTTTGCAAAATAGGAAAGTTCAAGATGTCGACATAGTGAGTAATTTGAACATGTGCTGAAATCTTATTTCTTAATTGTTCAAAGATATTCCTTGATACTCAAGGTGAGATCCCAAACCGAATATAGTAGAGAACCTCTTTGAAATTTTCAAAGTTAATATGTTTTGTTTTACCAGCAATCGAAACATATCTCTGAAAATATATATTAGTTAATTGCTAGCTAATATTGAGTTGTCCATTGAGATTTTGGTTATACAGTTGATATTGGTTGGAATTCATAAAACCGAATTTAGGTGCTTTATTGCATATCTTTTGAATATCTTCGGTTATGGAAATTCCTTGGTGTCCAAACTACCTTGCTCGTCTTATAAACTCATCCTGATCCAGGAAAACTTCATCTTTGTTGTTTTAGGTGTAGCCGACTAATAGTATTCTCGTAGTACTATCTTGGAGAGGAGAGTAACCTAATTAGGCGAAATCTCTTACGTCCGCTAGTTTAAAGACTTCGTTGGGATCAAGAAGCGTACTTCTACTAGTACCGTTGGTAGGAAACTAGAATTGCATTGTTATTTTAGTTTTTGATTATTGATTTGATTAATTAATGGCAATTATCGCTTGATTTGCACATAGTTTGATTATTCTTGGGAGCCTTCTCTTCTGACATAAGCTCACTCAAACTAGATCAAGAGTTTAACATTGTCTTATTATCATCCATTGTTAACAGACTCCGTTCTGTGTATGATCGATCATAAGTCGGGAATCAATTTTGTTATTGTGCAGGTATAGAAGACTTTGAAGATCGAAGACAATAAGATTTTTCTTATTGGTTTTGTATCTTCGTAATTTGCTTTGTGCACAAACTCGATTGGCTGGGATCCGACTAGATCTAGTTTATCTTTTGATAGACTTATTATTAACAAGTCGTATTTAGATCGACAAGCTATCATTTATTGGTACTCTTTAGTCAGGGCCGTTCCTAAAAATAAATTATACGTTAATCAACTTGGTAAATATACCATAATTAGTTCGTTTCAAACTCTGACTATTACCAACTACATCTTGTTGAAATAATCTTTCGGCCGTTATTGTTTTTATAAGATTATACAAGGTGTGTCTCAAGAGGTTGATATCGAAAAGATTGTGGTTTATTTGACACCCTCGTCATTTCAAAGACTATACTTCTGGATTACATATACCTAACTAGGATCACCTCTCTTTACCAACATATCAAAAATAAAATATTTCGAATCAATTATTGAAATTATAAAAAATAGGTTAATCGTTAGAAAGAAAAGATTATGAACTTTGCAGGTAAACCAATACTTATACAATAGTGACGTCTTTTCCAGGTGTCTTTCAACTAAATTATAAATACTGAACCAAAGCGACGAGATAGCTGGATCTTAAAAGGGATAATGACTGGTGCAAATTGATTTGATTGAGAGGTTGGAAATAGGGAGACAATCAACATCTGGACAGACTACTGGATACCAGGGACCTCTTTTGGTGCAACCAACCAGTTTTTAGAATCTCCCTTTATAGACGTGTGAACTTTTGGCAAACGTCAATAACTATATTTTGATAATGTTACATCTTCTATCATTCTGAGTCTCTATATTATTATTTTTATTAAAAATCCTTGTACATTGTTGTAATGATATTTTTGGACATCAAGTATTTTGCATAGGTGGCTATAATCAGCTCTAAATCAATTATATTATCATTACTATTCCTATTTAAAACTCGCTTAGTGAATTGTTTTGAAATAAAAGTTGATTACAATATTAAGAGATGATTTAATAGTAACAATAAAAAGTGTTTATAACGCTATATTCCTAAAGGAAACTTTTTATGTGAGAATATCTATAGGGACATCATCGCAGAGTTCAACTTCGGGCACCAATTCCCCGGGGCCGTTTTGTTAGCTCTTTCTTTTTATTTTTATAAAAAGAATGTTATTTATTTATATAGTGAAGTTTACATAGGGGAATTGGGTCAAATTTACGACCGGCTTTATAAAAAAACATAAGTTCCGCATTAGAAAGAAGCTCAGCAGAAGAAAATTTTTTTTGATTCCCTAGACCCTGCTTCTTTAGCCACCTTATGTACTAAGTGAAGTAGTTCTCTATTTCAAAACTTAAAGACAACAGACCGGGAGGGAAAAAAAGAAGAAACGAAGCTTGGAATTTTTTATTTTTTTAAAAAAAAAGAGAAAACCTAAGAACATATATTGAGAAAACCGATTTAGGTAGTACAATTTCAGAAAACCTTCTCTTTCGCAAAGGAGAGGACCAAACATATGGTGCCAAACTGATTTTGATGACAAAACCAGAATGTATCAAAGCACGAAGCGATGACTGGATCAAATCCAACCCAATGTTCCTCAGAACATGTAGATAACATGAACTGGAGTTTTTTTAAGTTTAGATTGCTTAATGCAATCAAAGTAACAATGACCCAACTAATAGTAACAATATCCAAAACGTAACCAAAGTGTCTTAATTAGCGGTGGTAGTCTGAATCGGTCTTTAAATATTTGTAACGGAAAATATCGGGCTGACTTGGTGTTGAAGATGTGGTAACAGTTGAAGTAGTATATGAAGTGGACGATGATCTTGCTCGAGTTAGGTTGGAGTTGGAGTTTGGGATTCTTGGTGTTGGCTTGAGCACTCTAGGGAAGCGGTCTCCAGGGAAGCGACTAGGAGAGCTTTTAAACTAAGTTCACCAGGCCCTGTTAGTTCATCTGTTAAATTACGATGCTGTTACTGTCTTAGATATCAATCGGTTAAATTACGATGCAGTTGACTGTCGGTTAAATTAGATGTAGCTAGAAAAATTAACTTCCAAAATAATAATCAAAATGTTAATCAAAACAACACCCCCATCAGTGCCATCACGAGTTACGTGTGCAGCAGGAGAACTTGTCCTTTTCCTGTTCTTAAATTTGCTGTATTTAAGTTAATATCTAAGATGTATCTACGCTTCAAGAATAAATATCTAAGATGTACCTGATCGATAAAAATAAATTAAACCGTTGAATATACCGTACCAAATGGGTATCAAGTAGGTAAACTAGAGCAATCAATGTCCTGTGAACCAAAACATGCTCTAGTTTTATTTATTCGCAGACAAATTGTAGGTTGCCGGCGATAAATGTACGGTTAAGCGTCCTTCTTTATTTTAAATGGACATTTTAATTTAAATTTGTTATCCTTATCCTTTCATCTTGAATATGCTCATTGCCATTTATTTACTTTTTTACGATCAATAAAGAAAAAAAATCTGTTCTTATCAGTCTAATACTAGCAGTTTCATGCTGTGATGATCTATCTAGCAAAGGGCTTGCATTGGCGCATTGTCACAAAGACTTTGAACTGGCGCAAGGAGAAAATCAATGAGCTGCAGGAATTTTAGTTTCCCGTTAAGGGGAAAGCGTCCAAATGAATTAAACTCAATTAAACATTGTCATTTGGCGTTAACGACATGGTAATCTTGCGATTACACTAATCAACAACTTGGACATGTTGCATTACTTGTATTAAGATTTGACTTGAGCATGACTCTCATAACTAAGCATTACTCTTATAATCCTAATTGCTTCATTGATAAATTTGAGATTAAGAGCGGGAATCAATACATATAAAAACTTAATCACCAAAAAGAGTTTCTATCTTAAGTGATGAACAAAAGTTGACTTTTCTTTATAAATTGTAACACAATCATGATTCATTTTGTAGTGGACATGTTTGGTTTCTACTTTCTAGTTAAGCTAAAAAGGATCCCTTCACTTTACTTTATTCCTCTTTTCTGTCCCAACTTGCAAGTGTAGGGTTTTCATATATACGCATATCACGGATGAGATGTGAGCAATGATATCACTAGAAAATTGATTGATTAGTATGAGCACATATCATAAAAATATATTATGAAAATTATAATTATTTTTAATTTTTAATTCTAATAATTAATTAACAGTAATTAGGTAGTAATTGATGATTAAGAAGTGTAATCAAGTTTTCGAAATACGTACATACAGCGGTAGAGTACAGATAATCTCAACTCCATTACAGGTTTTACTTCTACGTACAAAGTACAACCCAAAAATGGCAACTTGCTTGCAAGTCTAATCTTGTTTGGCAATTTCTAGCTAGGTTCTATGTGCACGGAAGCATGTGATACGTTTCCCAGAAAAATTAATAGGTGCACGAATAAGATAAGACATACAGCAAGGGATTGACTAGTTGACAACAAACGAGTTTAGTAATGCACGAGCTTCACAACTTGCTTAAATTTATTCGATTTTCACACTTCATAGAAGAAACAACAGTTGATGTAATGGTTGAAAATGCCAAACCCGGACAATTTGCACCAAGAGTAAGTACGCGTAACGCATACCTCACTCATCAGCTCTTTGATTGTTTCATGGCATACTCGTAGTAATAGTATATGTGTAGTTGGTTGATGCTCATATTCCGACTATTCTTAGTTAACAAGTTAAGGACGGGGAGATCGTGTTATTCAAATTCAACTACTTATGATTCGTTCAATATATTGACTTCTGGTAGGTGCTAGAATATAAAAATAACGGAGTAGATGGATATTTGAACACTTGAAGTCCTCTGGCCTCTGGTATTGCGCCCCTCTTTTGCAACCCAGTTGAAAGAAAATTGATTTTGGACTTACTGTTCGAAATTTTTTATACTGTGCATGTATCATATCGTGTATGGATTCTGGAAACTGGCTAGCCTTACAATTTTTGCTTTTTCTTTTTTTTTGCCTTTCCACTTGCTGAGTCATTGCATACGTCAAATTATACTGTATCACATAGATGTGTGAAATCGTATAATTACCAAGATTGATAAAGGGGTACCAAATGCAAGGGGTTGGTTTACGGAATTGTTACACATGAATTCCACGGGTTATCCCAACAAAGAGAGTGGGGATGGGACCCCTCCCAACCCGGTGGTTTAGCAAGGATGGATTTATCGGTTCAGAGCTCTACCGAAGTTTCTGCGACAACTAGTTGATGGCATATGATTTACATCAAAAGAACAAAGCCTGTGTGAACTCAATGGACCATTTATTTCATTTATGTTTCACTATTCCGCGTATTGACATGGCCCCAGACCTCATTAAGCTGCAAAAGAATGGTCCAATAGCGTGGATCTTATCATTGCAACACATTTTAGGTGTTAGGAAAATTCCAAAAGAAAGCAAAAGGCATAAGAAAAATTCAGTTTGATGAACTTTATTATGCACTTGTCGGCTATTAAATACTAATTTCCAGGATTAGTTAGATAGATAGACCAGGTGTTGTTTATGTTTAATATGCCAATATTGTTAATATGCGGCCTGTGATGATTATTATTTCAAAGCGATTGCTTTTTCATCATTTTTCTGTAAACCCCATACAAATCCACACGTTGGATTCTGGTGGCTCATGTCAACTATTTACATAAACAGACTTCGTCACTTCGTTCATTTTGCTATACTTGACCTTTTCTCCTTCAATATATATAAAGAATCAAAATATATATCACTTTGAAACCCAAAGGATAACCCACCGCGTTCATAAACTAGTATTATTAGTTAGTTTAGCAGAAGAAGAAGAAAACCAAGAACAAAGAACAAAGAAGAAACAAGATGAAGTTGATTTGGTGCCCTGACACAGCTTCAATTTCCTATATTGATACTGTTAAATCTGTAAGTAATTTATATCCGGTATATAACCAAAACAGATATTTTAATTCGATTTGTTTTTCGCTAATCCGGGGTTACTAATCAACCGATTCACTACTAATCCATGGGAATTGGCACCATGCAGAAGTAGTAGTCACTCAAGAACCACCTAGTGATCTTGAGGGGGCTCAAAGTCGAACCTACGAGGAGATTCTTCTATTCGATTTCGGTACTTTTTCTGTAATCTATTCTTAATAAAGTTTTTTTTTTTTTTTTTGATTTTGTGCAGTGTGAAAATATTCAAGAATCGAGTGTAGCAGAGCTAATATCAGCCATGGCAGGTGGATGGAAACCACAATTCATAGTAGAAACATGGTATCCTGGACCTGGTGGTGGGATTTCAACAAGTGTTGGTTTATCAATAGCCAGTCGTCACACAAGTGCCCGACATGTCTGTATTGTATCAGATGAACAGACGAGAATAGAGTATACTGAAGCCATGCAAAAAGTATTAGGCGTTTCAGCATCAACGCCATTTCCAGAGATTATTGTTGGAGAAGCAGAACAATTGATGAATGGATTAGTAGGTGTAGATTTCATGGTGGTTGACTGTAGATGCAAAGACTTCTCAAAGATACTTAGGTTTGCTAAGTTGAGCCAAAGAGGTGCAGTTTTAATCTGTAAGAATGTTACTTCAAGAAGTAATTTTGGGGTATTCAGATGGAGAAATGTTCTTAACTGCGGTTCGCGTGTGGTGCGGACAGCCTATCTTCCTGTAGGAAAGGGAGTTGATATTGCACATGTAGCAGCAAGTAGTAGTAATCCAAATTCATCGACAAAAGCTAGTCCTAGCCGATGGGTCAGATATATCGATCACCAATCCGGCGAGGAATACATCCTTCGAAAATAATTTTCTTGAGGCTTTTCTTGTGGTTTGCTTGTTCGTTTTTTTTGTTCTTGCTCCACTGTATATATATCATGAAAAAGAAGAAGAAAGAAGTTATTTGATGTTCATGTGTTTGCCACCGCCGTAACAAGGCCTTCCTTATTTGATACAATGTTCTCCCTTCATGTAAATTTTTTCTATTGATTGACTGGATTGTTGATGAATGTTCTGTCATTAACTGTTGCAAGTAAATAAATAAGTCTTGTAATTTAATGTCTTTGTAATCTTGGAGGCGTCCATGGTTGTTGTTTGGATGTGTAATTTGTGATATTGTCATGACTACCATCTACCCGTACTCTTTTTTTTTTTTTATTGAATTCCAAGATGGTGGGTGTTGTTTTGTCTCTTCGTTTACTTTCACTTGATAGGACGAAACAACGTTCAAGGTTTGGAGAGGATCAAAGAATTTTTAGGGAGAAGAAGTTGGTAAAAAAAAATTATAATTCGAGTTTACAAGAAGTTGATCGGAAGATTGATTCAATTAGTGTTTTTTTTCTTGAATATATCTATAGATTTTTAGGGGAAAAGGCAGCTCAATCAGATCCGCGACTGATTCCGCAAAATTACAGGACCACGTCGAGAACCGACATGATTTTTAGGGGAAAAGGCAGCTCAATCAGATCCGCGACTGATTCCGCAAAATTACAGTTACACGTCCAGAACCGACATGTACGTAATACTTCGTACTTATATGACAATGATTTTTTTCCTTCCTAATCCGGGCTCTGAAACTCATCACCAGTGCAAGTAGTACCTTTTTCTTAGATACGGTTGCACAGAATATCAGCTTACAATAGTTTTTTTTTTTTTTTTTTTTTTTTGAAGCATCGGGGGACTGCCATAGACATAATTTTACCATGAAAAATCTAGAAGTAACCAGTATTTATTTCCTATAATACCATTGTTTACAGTCACGTGGTAAAATCACCTTATAGGCCCGCCTATCCCTCAATTGTGGGTCCTTTATAAAAGGAAAGTGTCACCGGAGAAAATTTTAGATTCAAATTCAAGCGAAGCTTTAATATAAAAGAACGCTCTTTTACCTATGCGCGGTAAAATCACCTTGTTCCAATCACCGGGTGATAAAAGAGAGAGACAGTGGCGCGGAGCTAGATTTACTCGATCGAGCAGAACTGTTAGGTAAATCCCCTTTGTTTTTTTTTTGAAGCGAGGTAAAATCCCTTATTCCACTCTGTTTATGAGTAAATTGTTTTCTAGTTTTGGTTACCACTCTGTATTTAATTATTTTCATAATTTTCGCACATAAGTGTACGGTGAGGGTTGGTGGAGTTTAGCATCATCTGTTTGTAATCAATAAATTTCTTTAGCCCCAAACCCTAAAAACAATATAATATTACCTTGTTTATAATCGGAATGTACTAGTTTCTTTTTCTTTTGATTCCATCGTTTAGTCTGATATATATTACATCGTTTTTTAGGTGAACGTTTTTCTTGTAGAAACTGAACATGGAAGGTGTTGATGGTATGAGTATTGGTGAAGAAGACAGGGAAGCGATGAATGCTGTGGATGCCGAGGAGATGCAAATTTATAAAAATATTCGTCTTATCAATATACTGGAGATACAAAAGAGAAGTAGGTTTTTCTCTCCTTTTTTTTTTCTTCCTGGTATTATGCATGGTTGCCTTAAACAGTATTACTAACATAAATACTATTGTATTTCTTATTTCTAACAGAAGGTCTCAAACCCTGTGGCAATGCGAAACTAATCGATATAACTGAGGCTCATTCCATGACTGATGTAAGTTCCAAGTCCCAAACTAAATTTCTGTTCTGTTTTCAAACTTCCATTAACACACAGTTTAAATGTGCGTTTATTGCTTGGTCTTGCTGCTCAGGATGAACGCCACAGCTTATACAAGAGTCTAGGCTTTACTACCAAACATAAGCAAATCTTTTCAATCACCGGTATCTCCAATAATACTGCCATTTCTACTCTCGGAAGACAGGTGTGTGTATTTTACTTTCTACACTTCTTTTTCCTTCAATAAATGCATCTTACACGAACCATGCGTCTTGTTTGCAGATTGCAATAGCTGGTCGCTTCCTTGATGAACAGCCAGATATTGACTGGAAGAGAACTCCATTCTTTTTTATATTTGGGAACAGAAGTCACCGTGCTGTATGCCTAGGAGAGTGGGTGTTCTCTTGTATACCAATGTTTCATCTACCTGGAACAGTTAACTTTTATTTGAGCCTCGATGGCACCACCCCCATTAGCCAGATCCTGAAATTCGACTTTCTCTCAACTCCAACTAATCAGGAACTGTTCTCTACATTTGTGGGGTTCCGCCAACAACTATGTCTTGCTCACCTGCTCTACTCTAAAACCAAAAGAATCACTGATCTGTCAGGTCTCTCTAATTCTGATGAGGCAAAAACTATGCACAACCTCATCTTGTCTTACTGCGAACGCAATTATACCACCTTCGCTCAATTCAAAACCCATTTGGCCGTGGCGAAAATTTGTACTTGGAGATTCTTTTGGAGACGATGCTAATGGAATGGATTTATAAGAGACTGGAAGAGGGATGTCCAACAGAGAACCTTAATTTTCAAGGTTTAGGAGTGATCCATATGCTCGCTATCTTGGGTTACAGGTCGCTCATTCGGATGTATTGTGGATTGGGGAAAGGAAAGCTGTCATTGGATTTTGCAGATTTAACAGGCTGGACCGCTCTGCACTGGGCTGCATTCTTCAACAGGTACTAAAGTTATACACCCATTTTAAATGAGCACGTTGGTTTTAGTGCTCAGCCGTAAACCCAAGCTCCAGTTTGACAAACCTTTGTCTTATATTAACATTGACGCGTAATAAACTTTCGGCACAGGAATCAAACGGCTCAGCTTCTTGTAGACATGGGTGTAAATCCAACATTAGTTACTGGGCGAACTATACAATTCCGCAACGGATTGACTGTTGCTGAAGTCGCATCAAAAAATGGTCATCACAAACTAGCGTCTCATCTTGCTAACATCACTGAGGAGTACTTACACCGGAGCAATGCAGCAACCCTAGATGCTTCATCCAGTCAGGTTCAGTTGGATACAGAAAATCACACTGAAATGGGTGGTAACTGTAAATCAGGGAAGAAGAGGTTCCGAGATTATTCTGTGCATGGCCAGGCTGTTAAAATTCAAGTAAGACCTCTACCCTGGTATCATGTTGTTTTATATGATTTGTTCTTTCAATATTCCTTCTGGCACGTCACTTAGTGTAGTTATTCTAGGTGCAGCATAAAGCAGCAATCCATTTTAACTTGTTACCAGGATGGTACTGTCAATTAAGCCAATGTGTTTCTTTTCAAATCTAGGCTGCTTTCCGAGGCTTCAGGATAAGAAAACATTATGCTGGTAACCAGTCGAGAGAAGCTACCACAGGTGAAGCAAATTGAAGCGTAAGGATTGAGAACACGGAGCTAGTGGAGCTATAAATTGCACAAATCATAGAGGTGTAGACATTCCGCAGTCTCTAGAATGCGGCATCACTTAAAATAGAGTTTTCTTATTTGGAATCTGTCTTCGCAGTTGGCGGGACTTATGAATGGCGTCAGAACATTTTGGACATAACTAGTAGCTGAAGCTGGAAGAACATCACGTCTCTTTCAAATACTTAGTATCATTTTGTTTTAATATTTGACCAGTTAATTTATATACATGGGTCAACTGGATTTTTAGACACAATATGTTTTGACAAACAAGCATAACATGACATGACACTATCTATTGGCAGTGTATCCAACTGCAATTATATGTGATGATTTACTTCTTGTTATTTTTAGGTGCGGTATAGCATGGATGCTCTTAATACTTCACCTTGCTTTGCGGTGGTAGCTTGTAATTGATTTCCAACATTTTTCCTTCACCCCGTTTGGCCACCCAAAACAGCCTAATATTTGGAAAAAAAACGCATTGGTTAAGTAATCAAAACCATCTTGCTAAACTTATGCAGTCACTGATTCATTATCTTCAAGGGCAAAAGAACAAGAAAAAAATTGAATACGGAGAACTCAACTGACGCCAAGGGCAAAAGGCATGAGTGACATTATTGAAGTGAAGATTTCCCTCAGTTTTAGAACTTTTAAACGCAGGTAAAAAAAAAAAAAAAAAGACAAAGAAGAAAAGAATTCCTTACAAGACCAAGCCCAGCATGATACGAGAAATAGGCTTGAACCAAGCTCATGAGAAATGAAACCTGTTTTGAGGCATACTGAATTTTTTTGAGGCATACTAATTCATTATCCCATCTAGGGTGGGTTTATAAGGGGTGTCTAAAGGTAGTGCAGTTACCTATATATCCTTAAACAAATTAAATTACTAGAGTGCCCTTATCCTCAAAAACCTAATATCAAAAATCAAAATAACCTTTAAATTTAAACATCTTGGACTCCAATTCAATCAAGCAATTAATCAAGTAAAGGAAACACGAATCGAAGTGAGCGATGTTGGAGTGCGAAATCCAAATCTCAATTGCTCTCAGATGTATTTTAGAATGTATTTGTAACAAACCCATCTTGTTTTTGATTGATTTTATTTTGTTTGATGGATAAAATATGATTTCAAAGACGGAATTAGGGTTTTCAGAAGATCAGTTCGGCTGATCTTGGAATATCAATTTTGAGCCGAACCTAGTATATGATTTAGAGAAACACTATGTTCGGCTAATGCGAATTTGCTAGATTTTCTTCGAATCAGCCGAACCTAGCCTTTTTCTTCGTTTTAAATTTTCAGAAGATCAGTTCGGCTGATCTTGGAATATCAATTTTGAGCCGAACCTAGCGCATCATTTAGATAAACACTATGTTCGGCAGATACGACTTTGCTAGATTTTGTTCGAATCAACTGAACCTAAAATTCGTCAGTTACAGAGTGAAGTTTGGCTGATAACTTGTCAGCCGAACCTCTGTTTTTTGAAAATATACCTAGGTTCGGCTGACAAGTTATTAGCCGAACCTAGGTATATTTTCAAAAAAAAAAAAGAGGTTCGGCTGACAAGTTATCAGCCGAACTGTTCATATGGTCAGTAGATCTGGGTTTTAAAAATTCAATTTTTTGACAGATTCAACTTATAAAAAGGACATTAAACCTCGTATAGAAGTCTACCTCTGATTTGAATCACACATTTTGGTCACTTCAAATCATTAAAATCTCAAAACCCAAGTTTTTTTCACTTCTTCTTCTTCTTCTTCCTCTCAAAAATCCCAACTCTCTCACATAAATTTGATTTCTCTACTAATTTACCACTAATAATTTAATTTTTAATCAATCCTTAAAATTCCTAATTAATCAAATCTAATCATAATCATTAACACTAGTTATGTAAGGGTAGTTATGCCATTATCAAAAAGGGTGGATAAAGGGTGATGTTGTTTTTTATTTAGTGACCCTATTTTGGCATTATTTAGTATGCCTCAAAAAAATTCAGTATGCCTCAAAACAGGTTTCTGAGAAATAGGTATGTCTCCATGATCCGTGCAAAACTGCAATTACAGATCTAATCTTATACATTTGTTAAACTGGAAATGCTAAATCAACCGAGGGATAAATCCCAACTGATGTCCACCGTCTCGGTGCCATTTGAACTCGAAAGTCAAAACCATATCGTCAATGCGCATGGAAGTCGCGTGATACCTGTCGAGAATCTCATTTTTAACCCTAATGTTTATTTACTATAGTGCGCTCATGTCGAGCCCTTAAATAGAATTTTTAACCCTAATGTTTATTTGCTGAATGGTTCAGCGCTGGGAGATTTATTTTTTGATCTGACTGCTGAAATTGGTTGCGCTGAACCAAACAGCGTTGGGCGCTGATATGGACTACTAATCTAGCTGTTAGATTAGCACTGTCATAGGGCTTAGCAGGTTGTCCTAACTGACGTGAACTGCTTATCTAGCTGCTAGATTATCATACCATAGGACTTAGCCTAAAAACAATATAATCAGTTTTACGTTCTTTTTGTTTCTTGGTTTATTAGTGACATATATATTATTACAACGTTTTTCAGTATTACGTTTCTCTTGTGAATCCGAAATGGACGATATCATCAATGATAGAGAAGACATGGAAGCGATGAAGGCTGTGGAAGCAAAAGAGATTCAAATCTATAAACATATCGAGGTTATTGATATCCAGGAGCGACACAAAAGACGTAGGTTTTCTATTAAAAAATTGGTGGTATTCGTTGCCTTAAACGCTATTAAGTACTAACATTAATACTATTATATTTCTTATTTCTAACAGAAGTATCCAACCCTACGGCTATGTGCCGAAACTAATTGATATAACTGAGGCCCATTCCATAACTGATGTAAGTTCTAAGTGCCACACTAAATTCCTGTTCTGTTTTCAAACTTCCAGTAACACACAGTTTAAGTGTGCACTTATTGCCTTGTGGTGGTGCGCAGGATGAACGCCACATCTTATACAAGAATCTAGGAATTACTACCGAACATAAGAAAATCTTTTGCATCACCGCTATGACCAATAATACTGCCATTTCTACTCTCGGAAGGGAGGTGTGTGTTTAACTTTCTACACTCCATTTTTAGTTCAACAGTTTATTGGGAATTGCTTACTTACTTGCACTAACCATGCATCTTGTTTGCAGATTGCAATATCTGGTCACTTCCTTAAAGAACAGTGGAATATTAACTGGAAGAAAACTCAGTTCTTTATTGTATTTGGGAACAGAAGTCACCGTGCCGTGTGCTTTGGAGAGTGGGTGTTTTCTTGTGCAGCATTGTTTCATCTACCTGGAACAGTAAATTTTTATTTGAGTCTCGACGGCACCACACCCATTAGCCAGATCCTGAAATTCGAGTATCTCTTAACTCCAACTAATCAGGAGCTGTTCTCTACAGTTGTGGGGTTTCGCCAACAACTATGTCTTGCTCACTTGCTCTACTCTCAAACTGGAAATGTTATTGTTCCGCCTATAGACATGCCATATGCTTCTGCTATGGATCAAATTCTGCTCAGCCTCATATTGTCTCTCTGCAAATGCATCAATACTAACACCTTCATCCGCAAAATCGAATATCATGGGTTCCCATTGGTCCATGGCGAAAGTTTGTATTTGAGGCGTCTTTTGGAGCAAAAGCTAAAGCAATGGATTTCTGAGAGACTGGAAGAGGGTTGTACAACAGGTACCCGTAATTATCAAGGTTTTGGAGTGATCCATTTGCTGGCTATCTTGGGTTACAGGTCGCACATTCAGATGCATTGTGACTTGGGAAAAGGAAAGCTGTCGTTGGATTTCCAAGACATAAAAGGCTGGACAGCTCTTCACTGGGCTGCATTCTTCAACAGGTATTAAACTTATATACCTATTTTTCGAATTGCGATGCTAATAAAATGGTAATGACCACTTGATTCTGAAGGGGTTGTTGATGTGGCACATTGGATTTTAGTGCCCTGCCCTGCCCTAAAACCCAAGCTCTAGTTTTGACGAAACTTCTTTTTACTAACATTTTGAGTTAAAGACTGAAAGCTAACATCACCTTTTAGCAACCAACAGAGTACCTTTGTCTTATTTTATCATTGACGCATAATAAACTTATGTCGCAGGAATCTAACGGCTCAGCTTCTTTTAGACCTGGGTGCAAATCCAACATTGGTTACTAGGCAAACTGTAGAATTCCCCAACGGATTGACTGTTGCTGAAGTCGCGTCGAAAAATGGTCATCAGAAACTAGCGGATCATCTTGCTAACGTCGCTGAGGAGTACTTACGTCCGAGCAGTGTTGCAGTCTTAGATGCTTCATCCAGTCAGGTTCAGCTGGATACGGAAAATCACACTAAAACGGGTGGTAACTATGAATCAGGGAAGAAGAGGTCCCGAGATGATTCTGTGTATGGCCAAGCTGTTAAAATTCAAGTAAGACCTCTTCCCCGGTAGCATCTTGTTTTTTTCTGATTTGTTCTTTCAATCCTCCTTCCGATGAGTCACTTGGTCAGTTAGTGTAGTTATTCTAGGCGCCGCATAAAGCAGCAATCTGTTTTTAACTTGTCTAGTCTAGTGTTTAACTCAGCCTAATGAATACCCCATGCTTTATTGTGACTTGTTTACTTTTGATAAGTAATCACTATGATTCAGTCTAGTCTAGTCTCAATAGAATTTACTCAATCTTTTTTTTTTTCGTCGGTAAGGTGGTACTATCTTTAAAGTTTAAAGTGGCATCAGTTTCCCTCTGATAAACATGCTTTTAGTCACCACGTGTTGCAACCAGTACAGAATTAATGTCTATTAAGCCAATGTGTTGCTTTTCAATTTTAGGCTGCTTTCCGAGGCTTCAGGACAAGAAAACATTATGCTGGAAGCCAGTTGATAGAAGCTACCATAGGGGAAGCAAGTCGAAGCTCATCCAAGGATTGAGAACTGGGAGTGGAGCTATAAATTTGGATAAACCATAGAAGTATGGACATTCTGCCTCTTTTTTTTTTTTTTTTTGTAAGTTAAAATGTATTCAAACCAACTAACTTAGGGAATTAGTAACCCTTACATCAATAATAATAGAGCCATCTAATGTTGGGCTGATGGTCCTAACCCGGACATTAGATTTATCTACTTCTAAGGCTTGCAAAATACAAAATGGAGGTACCTTCCTCCGGTTAACAAGAGTTCGAAAGTTTTTAGCCTCTTTAGCCAGTGTATCGGCTACATTGTTAGCTAATCTAGGAACATAAAAAAAACCTAAAAAGTTTTGACAAAGATTAAACTCTCTTTTTACTTCATCCATGATCTTCTGGTTTTGCCAAGTAATTTGAGATGGTTTCCCGTTCAGATAATCAAAAAGGTTATTGCAGTCTCCTTCCACACTGAAATTTGACAGTCTCTCCTCTTCTGCCCAAGTTGCTACTTGCAATAGCCCTAGAGCTTTTGCTTCTTCTGGGGATGAGGCTGTGATGGGTCCTGCTCTGCCCTTTTCGAAGATTCCTGCATCATTTCTGAGAATTAAGGAAAAGCCTGCTGGTTCACTCATAGAAATCCATGATGCTTCCAGATTTTTTTGTTGTTGTAAGATTTCAGGTGTTATCCATCTAGGTTTATCTTTCATACTATTTGAGACATGTTTAGTTGGGTAGATGTCCTTGTACCAGAAACTCAAGTGTCTTTGTATTTCTAAAGCTAATTGAGTATGTGATTGCCAAAAGTGCAGTTGGGTGGTATATCCTTCATAAATCTAGATAGTTTTAGATTAGTAGAGACCGCGTTTTGCAAGCACTTCCAGATAAAGATCTTAATTCTTTGAGAAGCATTTAAATTCCATAAATCTTTCCAGAAATAGTCCGTCTGCCCAAGCTTGTTATACATGGACTTTACTGTGAATTTTCCTGAGTTAGTGAGGAGCCATCTAAGGATATCTGGTTTAGCATTCAAACTGCTATCTAAGGCAATTCTTATGTTACAAATTTGTTTAGCAATATGACCTGGAAACAAATCATAAATTAAAGGAGAATTCCACTTTTTTGTGATTGGATCAATTAGATCTTTCACAAGCTAGTGTTAAAAAAGAGTTAGAAATAGTTTTGAAGTTACTAAGATTTTCTTCCAAATGAGGAATCCAATTATCATCCCAAATATTGATATTATTACCATCTCCTACTTCCTAAATACTGTTTTGTTCTACTAGTTTGATCCCCTTACTGATACATTTCCAAATCCAAGAACTATTAGATGGTATTTTAGCTTTAAAAGCAGAGGATTTCCTGAAGTACCTAGGTTTGAGTTGAGATACCCAAAGAGCTTTAGGCTCATTTAAGAGTCTCCATGCTAGTTTAGCTATTAAAGCCAGATTGAATTTATGGGCGTTTCTGAAGCCTAGTCCACCTTTACTAATAGGTTTGCAAAGACAGGAATATGATGTAGGGTAATATCCTCTGTAGTTAGTTTCCTTTCCCCATCAAAAGTCCCTTTGTAGGGCATCTAATTTTTTGTAATTTTTGTAGGAAGTATAAAGCAACTCATTTGATAACTAGCCATACTTGCCAGAGTAGCTTTATTTAGGACCATTTTACTAGCTTGAACTAAGACTTTACCTATCCAACCTTGAACTTTATGTTCCATCTTTTCTATTATGCCTTCAAATAGTTTTATTTTAGCTTTATCTATGAATATGGGAGTACCTAAGTAAGAATCTTTTAGATCAATCTTCTTGATTTTGAGAAGTTTACTAATCATTCTCTGATGTTTGGGTTGAACTTTTTTACTAAAAAAGATTCCTGATTTATCAAAGTTTATTAACTTCCCTGAAGCTTTGCTAAAGATGTCGATAAGTTGCAATATATTATGACATTCCTTCAGATCTTCCCTAATGAAAAGGAGACAATCATCAGCAAAGAACGGACAGGAAATTGGACTATTTTTTGGGGTTAACTTAATGCCATTTATTAGTTTCTCTTCTTCACTAGATAAGAGTAACCTAGAGAAAATCTCCATGCAGATGATGAAGAGATAAGGGGACAGAGGATCCCCTTGTCTAAGTCCTCTAGTTGGTTTGAAAAAACTCCCTGAACTACCATTAAGTAAGACTTCTATGGAAGAGGTAGAGATGCATTGGTGAATTAAATTACAAAATTTCTTGTCAAAACCAAAAGCCTTCATGGCTGAGAGTAAAAAATCCCAGTTTACTCTATCGAAAGCCTTAGACATATCGATTTTTATTCATAAACCAGCATGTTTCACTTTCTTCTTCTTGAAGGAATGAATAAGCTCCTGAGCTATTACTATATTGTCAGAAATTTGCCTTTTGGAAAGAAAGGCAGCCTGAAAGGGAGAGATTATTGAATCTAGGATGGGTTTCATTCTGTTAGCTAATAATTTAGCTATAATCTTATAAATGGTATTACATAGTCCAATTGGTCTAAAATTACTAGGATCTTTAGGATGTCTACTTATATGGGAATAAGAAAAATGAAGGTTTTGTTAAACTGTGGATGAAGTTCTACAGTTTTGAAAAATAGTTGAATAGCAGCTGTAACTTGTTCCCCTACAGTTTCCCAGTTTAGTTTGAAGAAACTAGCTGGGAAGCCATCTGGTCCTGGAGACTTATTAGGTTTTAATTTTTTAATAACTGTCCAAATTTCCTCAGCTGAAGGACTAGAACTTAGGTTGGCATTTTCCTCTGAGGAAATGCTTGGTTGGATGTTTTGAAATAGAGCAATATTATGAGAATAGGGTTCAGGAGGGGCTGAGAAGAGATTTAAAAAGAAGTCTGAGAGAGTTTTATGTATGTCAGTTCTCTTGAAAGTGACTTCATTGTTGCTCATTTTTAGGCACTCTATGTTGTTCCATTTCCTTCTTTTTAAGGATTTCGTATGGAAAAACTTAGTATTTTTCCCCCCTAGGTGGACCAAGTTATCTTTAGACTGTTGCTTTTCTATTGCTTCTTGGGTATCATAAAGTTTTTCCAGTCGCACTAGTTTTTCATGTATTTTTTCTTCTTTCTTATGGATATAACTAGAGTTATTCAAATTATCTATTTGGGAGAGTAATTGGAAGACCAAATATATTCTTTTTCCAGAAATCTAAATTGGTTTTAAGAGTTTGGAGATTAAGAATCAGGGTTTTAGTTGGGTTTTCCCTAATAACATGGGACAATGAGTCTCTTATGGTTTGGACACAAGAGTTTCTTTTTGCCAAGTATCATAAAATTTAAAGGTGTACTCTAGTTTGATGAAGTTATTATCTAAGTTTAGAGCTATTGGACTGTGATCAGAACCTACTGCAACTAAATGGGAAAACTCAGCATTAGGAAATTGGATATTCCACTCAGTATTTGCAACTGCTCTATCTAATCTCTCTTGTATATTAGCTGTTCCATCCCTATGATTATTCCAAGTGTACTCGTAACCTCTAAATCCTAAATCTAATAGTCCTGAATTACTTAAGATATTGTGGTAATAGACACAATCGGATTTCTTAAAGGGCAAGCTCCCTATTTTATCCTCTTGACTGAAAATCATATTTAGATCTCCTACAAGAACCCAAGGCACTGATTGCTTGTCAACTTGTTCTGAGATTTCAGAGAGAAAATCCCAAGCAATATTTCTATTATAAGGGTAAGGACTACCTTAAAAGCATGTAAGAAGCCATTTCTTAGATTCAGAATTAGTTTGGACTAAAATGTTAATCATGTTCACATTCCAGTACACAATTTCAAAAGAAAAACCATCTACCCAAGCTAAGGCCAGTCCTCCTGCTAAGCCTGTTGGGTCAACTATATGGATGTTAGGGTAATCTTTAAGAAGAGGTTTAACTACATGTTTTTGGGATTTTGTTTCTAAGAGAAATAAAATCTCCGGTTTATCTACTAAAATCAGTTGATTTAGATGATTTTGTGTGAATGGATTACCACACCCTTGCACATTCCATGCTATTATTTTCATTGAATGTTTCTAGTTAAAGGGGATGACTCAGGATTATACTTTAGCTAAAAACATATAACAATCAAAGCATAATCAAGCTAATTTAGGAATTAAAACAAGAGATTAAGAGAATAGATATGACTAAAGAATAAGAAATAAAGAGAATAGAAAATAACTCTAGAAGAATTCCTAAAAGGCAATGTTCTAAATATTGTAATGCTAAAGATTTATCTAAATTTCATGTGACTCCTAAAAGGCTATCAATTGAATATGAAATGAAAAAGAAATTAAGTTTAGGTATACCTGAATTTCGTCCTTTTGCTCAGATGGAGATTCCAATAAGAAAGGGACTGGTAGAAAACCATCTTTTCCCTGTGTCTGTTCTTTTAGGTTTGATCCATACTGGTCAATTTGAAGTAAATTGCCATTCTCAGAGGTCAGAATACAAAGACCTTCTGATGAAGAGGAGGATGGGAAATCCGGGATAAAAAAAATTAAATGAAGATTTTGGTTGTGTTTTAGGTGATGCTAATGATGCAGAAATGAGATGCAACCTAGAATGATTAGAATTATCATGAAATGTTGGAAATGCAGATGAAACTGAATCAGAAGACAACGGAGAACCTAAACAATCTTTAGCGTCTTCAAAAGGAGATGAAGAAGAAAAAGAAAGTCTCTAATTAACCAAATGAACCATTGGTTCAGTTCTAGGATGGAACGGATTAACAATATCCTGTAGCAATTCATTAGCCGGTTCGGGGATATCTTCAATCGGTTCCATGGAATCAATAACTCGGTGAGTTTCCGATTTAACCGATCTAAAAGAATCAGAGCTCGAGATTCAAAGGAATGAAGTCTTCAGGTAGGTTATAAGGAAAAGTTCTTTTGCCCAGAATAGAGCTAGAAGCTAGAGGCATATCTTCGTCATAAGTTACAGGACCTAAGACCACATAAGATTGTTCATTGACAAAGTGCTTAAGATTGGACTGCTCCTCTGTGTGATGTTCTTCTCTGAACAAGTCATACAAGGTTTCCCTATTCCCTGAAACTGCTAAAAAATTCTCAACAGATTCGGAGTTACCATGAGCATCCATATTGTCTTTAGGGTTCCAAATCTGGATATGAGTATCATTTAACCAATAAATATCATCACCAGGAGCATGAGAAGCCATTGTAATATCATAAATGTCTTCTAAGGGACGATTTTGCAAAATGGCACATTGGTTAATCTTATGACCAAACCTAAAGCAATGGGAACAGAACCTTGAGGGGAGATTAAGATAATTGAAAACTAATTCTCTTGCTGGATATCTATCAACTTTGACTAGCAGCTTCATAACTAAAGGTTTTTCTATATTCACCCAAACCAGCACTCTTGGAAGACAGTCAGGGGAATCACTTCATATGCAGACTCTACTATCTGTTCCTACTGTACTTGCTATTAAACCCAGTCTTTCCTCAGTTCTATGTTCATACTTAGCATTAGAAATATTAGCCCAGAGAGGAATCTCTTTTACTGCATCAGTAGATATACGCATTCCCGGAAAGGCCGTTGTGGCAGAGAGAACATTGCCATATGGATACCAAAGTCCATTCAAAGCTATCCATTTCAAGTCTTCAGCTGAATGAAAAGATATGATAAATAAGTTTGGATCGATCTCACGAATTTGGAAGCCGATTTTTATACACCAGAAATGTCTTAAAACTCTTCTTATGTTTTCTGAAGAATAAGGTATTGAATGAGGTATTGAATGGAGTTTCCCATTATAAGCTGTAAATTTCATTGGACGACTTTATGAGGCTTTCTATTTGATGAGAAAAATGCATCTGTCAGTCACAGTAAATGTACGAAAAATACCAAAGACAGTTTTTTTTTCTTTATTTTTAATGAAACTACAATGGTACATGATATTGAGCTCAAATTTGAGATAATCAAACAAATTGATCACCAATTTCTTTCAAATACACCGATGTCATTGTAGTACGGTCGTAAAGTTGTATGATGATATCAGTAACCTGAGTTCGAAACTCGTGAGCATTAAATTCTTTACCAATCAAAAGAGAAAAAGAAATTCTTTCAAATATAGGTTTTCATACATATTTAAGTATATTAATTAGAAAATTAACATAATATATTTAAGTATATTAAAAATAATATATTCAATATTCATTATCATATTCGTTCAAAATAGAAAATTATTCAAATTACAATTTTGATATTCTTCAAAAATGATCGATTAGGATAATGTACACATCTATTAAATATAAGAAAACAACAAACAATTCAAAAATTTATAAATTATTAGAGGGAAAGCTACTTTTACTATAGGAAAGCTGAGTTTTGGAAGATTTAAATATAAGTATTTTGTTTCAAAAATTATTTTGGGTAGATAGCATTATAAAGTGCATTGTACCATTTATTTCATTTATAAGATATTTTCTTCTTTGGACTTGTAAAATAACATTAAAAAATAACATTCTAATGAGGAAGATGGCAACCGATAAGAATTTAATGAAGGCTCAAGTATCATCTAAACTTTCTTGTCAATCCTTTGTTATTCCGAAAGAGCAGGTTAATGTAGTGATGTTGAGAAGTGGAAAGCATGTATAAAAGCCAAATTAATATTATCATGTAAGTGATAATTTAGATTAGAATTTGAATCTGGGATCGGTCTTAGGATCGGTTCTAAAACCAATTATGGATTCGAATTTAGATAGGGAACATGAGGTGCAAACCAAACCTAAGGAAAGGCCATCTTCAACTGGACAACCAAGGAATTCAGTTCCTACACATATTTCACCACCTCCTTTTCGTAGTCGTTTTGCCAAGTAAAAGAAAGCAGCACAGGATAAAGAGATCACGGATATCCTCAGTAAGGTGCAAATCAACATCCCATTTATTTAAGCCGTTAGAATGATGCCCAGATATGTTAAGTTTTTTAAGGATTTGTGTACAAAGAAGGTTCGGTTGAATCCTAATGAAGTTACTAAGGTGGCCAAAAGTGCTTAACCATGTTGTTGAAAAAGATACATAAAAAGTGTACAGATCCCGGAGGTTTCACAATGCCAATTCATATTGGTACCAAGAGGTTTGAGCGTGATTTATTTGATTTAGGTGTATCCATAAGTGTTATGTCAACTGATATTTATGAATCTTTGAATCTTGGACCTTTACAGGATACAAGGATCATTGTTCAATTGGAAAATAAGTCTAACATATATCCTAAGGGACTTACGGAAGACGTGTTGGTTCAAGTGAAGTAACTAATCTTTCTAGTTGATTTTTATGTTGTGGATATGCACAACGAAGAATCTTGTCCATCTACTTCTTTACTTTTAGGGAGACCGTTTATTAAGACTGCAAAGACGAAGATTGATGTTGATAGTGGGACGTTTACTATGGAGTTTGATAAGGCAATTGTACGCTTTAGTATTTTTGA
Organism: Papaver atlanticum; assembly: GCA_023531105.1. Taxonomy (NCBI): domain Eukaryota; kingdom Viridiplantae; phylum Streptophyta; class Magnoliopsida; order Ranunculales; family Papaveraceae; genus Papaver; species Papaver atlanticum. The sequence continues at coordinate 4,523,434 of JAJJMB010005286.1, read as the reverse complement.
AGCTGCGTTACCCTAGTGATATTCATACTATTTTTCTGTTGATGTTATTGATTTGTTAGCTCAGCAAATGTTTGAATTAAGTATAGAAGACGAACTTGATGTTTTGTTACAATATAGTATCATTACAGATGTTTATATTGTGGTGCTTTCTCAGTGCTACAGAATGCCCATTCGGGTAATATTTTATATATCTTTACCCATTGATGAAATTACTTTACCTTCTTTTCTGCAAGCACCTCAACTTGTACTGAAACCTCTTCTGGATCGCTCAAAATATGCTTGCTTGGGTGATAGAAAAGAGTTACTAGTCATTGATGCGAATAATGTCACAGAAGTACAGGAAGAAAGGATAACTAGGGTTTTGAGAGAGCACAAAACAGCCGTTGGTAAAACTGTTGTTGATATCAAAGTTATTAGTTCACCAATGTGTATGCATCGAATCCTAATGAAAGAGAATTCCAAGCAAGTACGTGATGCTCAGTGTAAGATTAATCCCCTATGATAGAGGTTGTGAAGAAAGAAATGTCAAACTGCTAAATGTGGGGGTGATTTACAAAAATTTTGCCAGAAGGTGGGTTAGTTAGTACATGTGGTTCATAAGAAGTTAGGTGTTGCTGTTGTCAGAAGTTAGGATGACGAACTTGTTCATACACGAGTTCAAACAGGATGGAGAGTGTGCATAGATTATAGAAAGCTTAATTCTACTACCCGCAAGGATCACTATCCTTTGCCTTTCATTGATCAGATGTTAGAGAGGTTAGCGGTACATTCACACTACTGCTTTTTGGATAGTTATTCGGGCTAAAATCAATTGTGATTGCATCATAGGATAAGGAGAAGGCTATTTTTGTTAGAGTAATGCTTGGCTGAACCCACAAGTTTTGTTATGTCAAGCTTGTTGTCAATGTTAGATGAACAAAACTATATCTTGATTTCTAGTCTACTAAGGCAAGTCTCGTACTAGGTATAAAAATTGGTAGTTGAGTGTCAAACATCACCCTCGAAGATTGAAGATTACGAACGCATTTGGAGAACTTCATCAACAAGGTATGTGAAGACTGAACCATTCTTTTTACTCACAAGTCTTACCATTCTATCTATATGAGACTATGTAGTATGACTTCGAGTTAATTTATTGCAGAGAAGAAATTTCGAGTCAAGCTTGTCTTGTTAAACATCTCGAAATATGATTCAAGCATTGGATGTTCATCAAAGGTCCTTACCAATATTAATACGAAACATTTATGTTTATGGATCATTTGAAAATTTCCCAAGCAATGATTTTATCATTTAGGAAGGTTTCAAACATTAAAGAGAGAATTCAGAACTTCTGTAATTTTAGCTCAGCGTGGGTTGGAGAACCATTTTGCAAACCCTAGATATCGAATTTTTTGGAATACAGGATAGTTGGCGAACCAGTTCATAAACCTTTAGTTCAAAAAGGGACAGTTCACCAACCTGGTTCACTAACCGTGGTGATCCGATTTTGGTTATAGGCTAACAGTTAGCGAAACCGGTTCGCAAACTATTGTAATATGAGTTCACGAGCCACAGAACATTTGTCCAACTCAGTTCACGAACTGTTGCGCTCGGTATTCATGAACTGCCTTATGCTTCACGAACCGCTTTACAAACATGCAGTCCCAGTGAATGTTTAGCAGATGCTTAAAGACTTATTTTTTAAATACGTTTACCATTGCTATGACTCTCATAAACACCTCTAAGACATCAATGATCACTAAAACACTTTTAGTATGTGCATTAAGATTAAATTCTTAAGTGTTTAAATGAACATCATATTAACTATTTAATAGTCGTTCATAAGGCATATTTCCCAAAGAACGATTATTATACATGGTTCCATAACCGGGCCATTGTGTATATTCTTTTATGTGATTTCAAGACTAACTTATCACATGCTTACTTGAAACCTTAATTAGAGTTGCATCTAAATAAAAAAAGTTTTTGCTTGAATCTCAAGTTATCTTAGCTTGAATTCTAACCAACCCTCAGCTGGGAAATTCAATGCATGACACTTTGTGTCCTAGTTGATTGCTAGAGTCGTCCTCTATTGACCTAGGTTTCCTATGGGAAACATAATTAGGTCTACGACTTAAAGACTTCACTTTGAGATTCGTGAAGCCAGGTCCGACTATCTTTACTTTGATAGTTCGTGTATCCTTATCTTGCTTTTCTATTATTGAGGTTCTCGTAATCTCTTTCAGGAAAAATAGATAGAAATCACAAAGTTCTTTTCGTCTCAGATTTTGTGATTCCTAAAGATAGATATGTGAGAAATATTCTTAATTGATTAATTCAAGATTTTTCTTAAGAGGTGATTAAGAATCCAAGCTTCTCAGCTAACTGAGTGTAAGTGTTCCGGATTTGTGAGGTTTGCTAGTTTTGTCTATTGCAAACAGATGCCCAAGCCTCGATATTTGATCTATAGGAAAATCAAATAGGTTTATCAGTTAGAGGCAGATTGGCATCAAAAGTCTTCTCTTAGGTTGAGGAAACTCTTATGCTGTAAAGGACGTCAGCTAAGGGAATCAATTGCCTAGAGCCTTGCGAGGTACAAGATACGTAAAGAGAGCGACTGCTATTGAATCGCTTGGAGGATGGATTCGGTCTTAACTACATTCCCGTCTGAAGTCTGATAGTAGGCTAGTGTGTGTAGCGGCTTAATACAGTTTGGTGTTCAAATCTGGACGAGGTCCCGGAGTTTTATGCTATCGTGGTTTCCTCGTTAACAGAACTTCCGGTTTTTTGTGTTTTTCCAATTTAATATTATATTGTTTATATTTATAATAGGATTTACACAAACGTAACGTATTCAATTCTAGTAGATACGTCCATATAATTAGGATCGATTACGAGATTTATTTCTTGTAGAATTCGTATCTTGAAATATAGATAACAAGTTTCATACTTGACAGAATTCAGATTTGAATATTTGTATACGACTAGATTGATCTTGGATATTGATTTTTGAGATCATCCAAGTACTCTTCTTAACAATCACGTTCACAGACTCCTTTGTCTACACTTTATGTTTGGGAAGAGATAGAGATATGAACTCTATACACATATTGTCAAGGATCATTAAGTTGGTCTACTTGCAGTTGTATTAGGTTTTTTCCATGCAGGTTTTCGAGCAAAAAAGTTGGTGGTGTACTTGGTACCCTCTCCTTTTCAAATTGCACTTACCCTTTTCCTATAGACGTGTGTCGTTTTGGCTCTGCAATGCGCCTGCCACTTTTCAAAGATGTAGGGTTACTATATTTTCTGACTACATGGAACGCATTGTTGAGGTATTTATGGATGATTTTAGTGTTTATGGTGATTCTTTTGATATATGCTTAGAAAATCTTGAACTTGTGTTACAAAAATGTATAAACACTAATCTTATTTTTAAACCATGGTATAGTCCTAGGCCATATTGTATCCTCTCGAGGATTATAGGTGTACAAATCAAAGATAGGCTTGATTAGAAACTTATAGTACCCCACTCAAGTGAGGGAGATTCGCTCGTTTCTTGGTCATGCAGGTTTTTACAGGAGGTTTATCGAGGATTTCTCCAAAATCTAAATGTCGATGTGCAAATTGTTGCAAAAATAGGTTCCATTTTAACTTCAACCAGGAGTGTAAGGACGCCTTTGGCAGATTAAACTAATTATTGACCGCTGCCCGATTATTAAATCACTAGATTGGAGCTTTCCATTCGAGTTGATGTGTGATGCAAGTGATCATGCAATAGGTTTTATTTTGGGTCAAAAAGTAGAAAAATTATCATATGTGATTTACTATGCTTCTTGAACCTTTAATGATGCGCAAATCAATTTTTATACTACCGAAAAAGAGTTGTTGGCTATAATATTTGCATTAGAAAAATTCATATCTTATTTGGTGGAGCGCAAGTGATTGCATATTATGATCACACAACATATAGGTACTTATTTAAGAATAAACAAGATAAGCCAAGGCTAATACAGGGGATCCTTCTGTTGTAAGAATTAAATATAGAAATTAGAGACAAGAAAGGTGTTGATAATACAGTGGCAGACCATATTAGTAGATTTGTTATTTCAGAAGAAGAACTTCCCTTACGAGATTGTTTTCCAAATGAACAACTTTTTCAATAAATGCTTCAACACCTTGGTAGGATGATATAGTGAACTACTTGGTTCCTGGACGGGTACCTAGTACGATATATAATTTTCAAAAGATTAAGATTAAGAAGATATCCAAGCATTATGTATGGGATGAGCTATACTTATAGAAATATTGTTCTGATCATATTACCCACAGGTGCATACTTGACTCTGAATTTCAACCCATTCGCAGTTTTTGTCATTGTTATACTTGTGGTGGACACTTTGGTGCTAAACGTGCGGCTCTTAAAGTACTTGAGAGTGGTTTTTATTGGCCCATTTTATTTGAAGATGCACATATATATTTATTTTTATGTAAATCTTGTGATAGATGTCAATGGACATGCAATCTAGGCCTCGAAATCAAATGCCACTCTCACTGATTCTTGCTGCAGAAATATTTGATGTGTGGGACATTGATTTTATGGGTCCTTTTGTTAATTCGTTTGGAAATTTGTATATACTTCTTGTTGTAGATTATGGGAGGAATATAAAGCCATCTTACTAATGATTTCTCAAGTTATTTGTTAGTTTGTGAATGAAAATATATTCTCTAGGCATGGTACACCATGAGTAGTTATCAATGACAAAGGATCGCACTTCAAGTAACCCTTACATGCTCTCCTCAAGTAGTACAACATTACTCACAAGATGGTACGAGTTACCACCCACATACTAGTGGAAAAGATGAATTTTCAAATCGTGAGATTAAGTCCATTCTTGAGAAAACTGTCAATTTTACAAGGAAATATTGGATCTTAAGGCTCAACGATGCAACTACGCTCGGATTTCTTACTTGTTAGAGTGTTAAATAATGGATTTAATCATGTCGGTGGAAAATGAGGTGCAGAGGGAAATACATTATTAGAGTTGCTGATCAATCATTAGTGGAGACTACCTATTTTTAAATCAACAGAGGTACCAGACCTAAAATTCTTTGTAGATGACTAAAGAGCTTTCTTTTGAGTGTGTGTCATCGTACGTTAATTCCGGGTAGAATGGTGAGCTACCCAACTTTACCCCATTTTCAGCACTATTTTTGATCTCTTGAGTTCTAATTTTTTCAATCATGAGGGTGACGTCTATAAATGAAAACCACCTTCTTGTAGTTTGATTTGCAGTTAGCACCATTCTCTCTCTCTCTCTCGCCAACAACAGGTCCATAGAAACACCATCATCATCAAAAATTGGAGCTACATCAAAATCTACAAGGAAAGTTGAAGACGTTTAAGGTTTACAAGCAACAGTACAAGGAAGGGCAAAATTTCATATCCAAGTAAAGCAACAGACAATGAGAAGATTTTTATATACATGTTGAAGACTTACATGTAAGGAGCGGAATTCTATATCCAAATTGAAGATTTAAGTACAAGAGTGAAGAAAATCAAAAGATGAGAATTATTGAAGTTTATGATACGAAGACAATACAAGTTGTGAAGATTCAAGTGGTGAAGTACTTCTTTCATGGCCATGTTAATTTTGGTTTCATTATTTGTAGTTGCAATATTTATATATATATATATATAAAATGAATCGAAAAAAAAATACAAAAAAGATTTGTATTTAGGTTGTTATTTGTTTAATAAGGCCATGGGGAATAAAAATATATAAAGAAGTTTCAAGCAACAAGGAAATAGAGGAAAAGAGTTACAAATTGTCGAAGTTCTACGAAATTCAAGAGTTTATCATCAACCGTTGAAGACCAAAGACCAAGAAGATGAAGAAGACGAGCCGACCGAAGACGTTTCTATTAGATGCTGTGAGAGTGGTGCTACCATTACTGCCAATCGTATGTGAAGGTGAGTGAGTACTCCCATCCTCGCAATAATGGTTGATTTCCTTTCTTAGATATCATCAGAAAAAGTCATTTATTTCCCATGATCTTGTGGGGTCTCTAGAAATAATTCGAAAGGTTTCCTTCCCACCATTCAATGTGTGTAGGATTTCTCTCTTCATTCCTACCTGCACGCATGTGAAACCCATAAAAAAGCCGTCTTGTTGAGTGCAATTATCATAAAATCCGTAAAAGTAGGGCAGAAGTCGAGGCGAAATACTTATTGATCGCTCTCAAACACGCGTTCTCTCATTATGGTGTGGTTATTTCTCACTCAACATTTAAGAATGAGAATATGTTCTTTAGTATTTCTAACTTCTTATTACTAGCATGCAGAAACTCTATGTCCTCATGGCTCTTTGGATGCTTGGGACGCTAGAACGCTTTGAAGTTGGAGTAAGTTTTGTGGGTATATCTCTTGTAAGCCCTCACGAGACTATAACTCGTCCACTAGGGACACCTAGGGGTTTAAAGGCTTGTTGCATTTTCTAAGTGCAACCGTATCCTCGACGAAATGGAGTTGTTGTACTTTAGGTAGTTTGCTCGAGGACTAGCAAAAGCTAAGTGTGGGGGAATTTGATAAATGCTTAATTTCCATGTTTAGAATGTCAATTCCATACGTGTTTTAGCTATAATTCTTGCATATTACTTGTTATTATGATTATTTTATAGTTTATTTATCATATCAGGTGAATCATCCAAAAAGGAGCTACGAAGTGCTTAAATGAGCAAGATAGTGGAGTCTATCAATGAAGGAAGGCCAAAGACCAAATTCAACTCATTCAAATCTAAGAGTTCTTAATACCATCTCGAAGAAAATAAGAATACGAAGTGAAAGAAAAAAAGAATGAGGTCATTCCGAGTTCGGAAGAAGAAGTTATAGGCGAAACAAGATTGAAAGACTTGAAGTTACAGAGAGAGGTTCGGCTGATAACTTCATCATCTTGAGTCAGCCGAACATGGAGCTTAAAAATCAAGATTTTCGAAGAGTATATAGGAGGATGTTCGGCTCAAAAGTAATATAATCAAGTGAGCCGAACCTAACACTCACCTAAAGTAAATTTCACTTGTCAGGTTCGTCCGGGAAAGGTCGGCAAGTTATGAGCCGAACCTGACAACTTCCTGGGACATATTTGGACGCGAAATTGACTTGCAACTCAAGGAAACACGGTCCCGGAAGAATTCTAGAGCCTAACTTTGAGAGTTCTATATAAGAAGAAATCCAGAGCCCTAAGAAGATCATCTAGACACCTTGGAAACATAATTATACCTCTTATATTACATCTTTTTACATAAAAACCTAGGGTTTACCCCTTTAGGGGGAACCCATTCTTTTGTAATCATGTGTAGCTAAACCTTTGTTGATTAAGGATGAATTCAATGTTCTAGCATGAAGCTTTATTAGTTGTATAAATCTATTCGGAGTTTTAATCTTCATCTATTATCTTTTCTATAATTAGGGTGTATGATTGATTTCTAGATTGTTCAAGTGTACAACTGGATTATTCTATTGATCATTCTATTGCTAGTAGAGATTTGAAGTGATCCGTAATTGTCGTGCATCTCCTAAACAAGTAGAGAACGTGAGACCTTGCAGAGAGATTCTTTGAAGCAATTGTGTGTGAAGACAACACCGGTAAGTGAACCGAGCGTAGTAAATTTAACTGCTGGGATCAAACCTAAATTTACAAATCCTAAAGCGTTTGATTGAGTTACACCTTGTAAGCGTACCTCAAGGCGGCTCAATTGGATAGAATCCATTGACTAATCGTACATGTTATCCGGTGGTAGAAGGAGTTTTGGGGATAGCTAAGCGTGCCTGTTATCCTACGGTTGGTGATGAATGGTTCTAACGAAAGATATATAAGTATGCTATGAGAGTCAACGCTTGGTAACGGCGAAGGACTCCTTGATCATCCCTTTCATCTTATTCTCTTTTTATTCTTTTTATTTTACTTTAAACCAACCTTTTTTTACTTTATTTTTGCTGATTCAAATAACCTATCAATTACACAGTTCTATGTTGGAACGATCTCTTACTACCACTATATTATTAGTTAATAGTGGGAAATATCTTAATTAATTTGTTGCACTTACGACAAGTATCAGAGATTTGGATGAAGGGTTTGAGACCGTCTGATATTTAGCTGACGGGTTTGAGACCGTCTGATATTTTCCTAACAGGATGGAGTTTGTTCAAGACTTGGCCAATACGATGGAATCTCTCCGAAGTCGGGTGGGACATGTTTGGGAGATAAAAGAAGGCTTGCACTCTTAATAATGTCTCTACGAGACTTCGGCCTACTTGTCTTTGACCAACGTATCTTGAAGAGATGTGCTAGGAATCAATTGTGTCTGTATTTATGGGGGCCGACATGACCAGTGTATCTCGGAAGGATGTTTAAGAATCTGTCGATAGGGCCCAGAGGCAGAATAACCAGCGTATCTCGCGGGGATGTTCTAGGAATTATTCTGAAACCTCAGTAAGTCGAGTAAGAGCCTAAAGTAGACATGACTAGTGTGTCTCGCGATGATATACTAGGAATCAGTTCTTGATATCAAATAGGATGAGTCGTGCTTACAGGAGACATGTATGTCTCCGCTCTGGGTCATAAGTCCGTTGAGGACGTTTTTACGCATCCACAGAGCCTACATGACCAGCAGTATCTCGTCGAGGATGTATACCATGGATCATGGCATCACAATCAGCCGCGTCTCGGGAAGACATGCTGGAATTATGGATGTTCTGGTTCATAAGTCCGCCGGGGATGTTTTACGCTCTACAGAACCTACGTGACCAGCAGTATCTCATCGAGGATGTGCGCTAGGAATCACGGCATCACAACCAACGGTGTCTCCGAGGACGTATACTAGAAATCGGCTATGCGTGCCTTGAGGACTAAGGGCTTAGTCTCTCCCGTGAGAGTTGAATTTTGTCTTATGATCTTAAAATGATATTTCGCCCCTTATCCAAATTTAACCATCTACAATAGCTTATTGTATATATTGACAATCTATCTTTGAGTACTCTTTAAGATCTACTTTGATAGTTTGTGAACTAAGATTGATTATTTCGGTAATCTTGATCTTAGTTTATTAAACGGAAGAGCCTTTGTAGTTGAAAAAACATCTCTGATTAATTTTCTGAGATTGATAGCGGTTATTGAAACAGATTTAGTCTTTTACTGTTTTGGAATACGATCCAAAGGAGTTAAGTGATAGAATTCCTCACAGCAGGTGAAACGACTTAAGATAATGGACTTTATATTAGGATTCACGTTCTTAGACCAGATTGGTATTAGGCGCATGGATACTGAAGGAACTGAGTAACATGGAGTTAGTTTACTTAGTCTCAACTATACAAAATTATAGTTATAGTTTTTGTATAGCAGCTTAATTCTGAGAATATTCAAAACTGGACTAGGTCTTGGGGTTTTTCTGCATTTGCGGTGTAACACCCCGAGTTCCGGACCAGGGTCAAACCCATATGTAGATACGAACTCGAAGTGTTACGGGTCGGAACGAGACTTATGCATAAATTTATTCTTGCTAATTTACTTTTATACCAGACATAATTTAAACTTTTATACATTAATTGAAGCATATGAAATACACTAAACATCGTTCAAAACATTTTCAACTAAACATTTTTTTTAAATAATTTACACTTCAAACAATACAAGAAAACAATGCAATCATTAAGCTACTCATTTCTAGCTTCCAATTCCAACTTCCATAAATCTGCAAGGAATGTCAATTGGGGTGAGATGACAGCTCAATAAAATGCATTCCCTTTCTCAAAATATATCAAAACATGTCAACCAATCAAGCAAAATGTGTACAACAAGAGTATATGGTGCACCTTCAAGGATTTAATTATATTTATGTTCATCAACTATACTCACAATCTATCAACTCCTCTTAAATGCACGAGTATCCTCGGTTCGTGCCCCTCCTATCCGTGTATCCTCGGCATCGGACCGAAAACCTCACTTGCACGAGTATCCTTGGGTCGTGCCCCACATATCCGTGTATCCTCGATACGGGCACCCCCATTCAAACAAATATATTCATTCATTTATAAATTCACACTACAGTTGCACGAGAATCCTTGGGTCGTGCCCCACTTATCCGTATATCCTCGGTACGGGCACCGTCATTCAAACAAATATATTTATTCGTTTATAAATTCACACTACCGTTGCACGAGTATCCTTGGGTCGTGCCCCACCTATCCGTATATCCTCGGTATGGGCACCGCCATCCAAACAAGCATCTCCAATTATTTATAAAATATTTTTATCATACAATTTACATTTTGATATTCCAAACCACTTCATCAACAAGTCATAAGTTCACAACCCAACTAACGATGTAATTCTTTCAATCATTTAAGCAAACACACTAACTACATAATTTTACTTTATAGGTTTCGTAATGATAACTTTGTCCGATCTACCTAAATATTTTAGTGAACATTCCTGACACCATCATGTATAACATATCCAAATTTCACATTAAACTAACGGCTCAATCAAAAGATATTGATTTTACAAACGCATCACAAAATCTAGGCAGATAACATCATTTTACCAAAATATTCACCATAAATTCATATTAGTCTCAAATTAATAAAATCCAAATCACAATGAAAGATAAGACATTTATATACAACTTTTGTTAAGACCATAAATCATTTTAACATCATAAGACTGCCTAAGAACATCAAAACTACAGCAAAACGAAACTGTCCAGAATTTCAGAAATCATAATTCAAATTACAAGGAACATTCAATGGTGAATTTGCGTAGGAAAAATCTCAAATTTTAACAAGAGATACCTAATCATGTTATCTATCAATAGGAGAAGTCTGATCATCAACAAGAGATATATATTTATTCAATTAAATTGCAGAAACCTAACAATACAAAGGCATACGAAATAAACACCAAAGATAAACACCAAAAGAGAAAGGGTTTCACATTCTACCTTAATTAATTTGATCATCTCCATACTCTTCTTCTCTAAAAGAAACCTAGTTCCATCTCCTTCTTCTTCTCCCATCCTTTTCTTTTCTAACCTCTTAACTCTCTCTCCTAATTTTAATTATAATTATAAAACCTATATTAATACAATATTAAAACTAGCACTAATATACAAATTTATTATTTTGTTTATCTTTTCATTTTCTCTTAATTTTATCTATTTACTAAAATAAATTAAGTGACTCTATTTCCACCCATAGCTTTCCTAGTTCAAGCAACTCACCTAGGCTAAGGACAAGGAACAACAACCTAAATAACAAGCTAAAGAGTATAACCCGACCCGAAATGGTAAATAAAAATATCGGGTATTACATGCGGTTTCCTCGTTAACAAAATCTTGTGTGTTGTATGATTTTTTCTACTTCAACATTATGTTGATTTGTCTTTATAAATAAATTGAATACATTGTACGTTAATCATACACTTGGTTTGATCCCTATGCTTGACAATGCTTATCTGTATTAGATTGCACAAGATGTGTCTTCAACAGGTTGATATCGAAAATATTATGGTGTTGGTACCCTCGTCATTTCATCTTCTACACAATCAGGTACACGGAGCTTTGGTTTATACATATTGATTATGGAAGAGAAAGACAAAAACTTTCGATATGTACAATATGATTCAAGGGTCTTTGCTTTTGACCTACTTGTGATTATATTAGATTTTGGCCATACAAGTTGCCGAACAAAAAATTTGTGATGTACTTGGTACCCTCTCATTTTTAATTGGTATCAGAACCGGCAAACACCATTACACCTAATAAGCTTGTGTTTGTATTACTCTTAAAAGTACTATATATCCTGATGGTTTTGGGAGGTTTTTTTTGGTTCACCTATAACGTACACCATAATTCCTTAAGGATTCTTTATAGTATTTTATCTAGGGGACCAAGTGATCGTTTAGTCTCTCTATATGCTTTTAACTCAACTAAGGTTTCTGATCTAACAGTTGGTAAAAAAAATCTGGATAAAAAAAATTCCCTTAGAAAGGGCAAAGTCAAGAATTTATTAGTCAAGATTATTAGGCTTTGTCGTCTTAAAAGGTTGTCACACAATCTTCACAAGCTTGTTTGGATGCCACTTTAGAAGTTGTTTATTTGATTTCTGGAAGCAAAAAAGTCAGAAATTAGTTTGGGTACATAATTTCCGAATGACTTCTAGAAGCAAAAAAAATAATAATTTGTGAAGAAAAATAAATAAATTTCCGAATAATAAAAATAATAATTTGTGAAGCAAAAATATTTTGCTTCTGACCTGTGCTCCTGACTTACGCTTCTGTATAACTAGAAGCACTTTTACTTATAGTATCCAAACATGCTATAAAAGTAAAACTACAACGATGATGCTCCAATGACATAGGGAACTCAATCGATTGATCACATCTCCAATAAAAGGGAACTAAATGGAGAATATCAAGCCTTGTTAAGAAATTACACCCAATTGATCATGCTTCGAGCACGAGAGACGAATACTATCATTCTGAGATGGTTCGTGAGCATCATCTTGCTCACCCAACTCCTTCGTAACAAGATTTTGGCAATACCCCATCATGTATTTAGGGAAACTCCTATGGTGTGGAGGTAAAAACATCCATAACTTGAAGATTATCCATATATATGTGGATCTTCAGCAATTTGCAGAGTCAAAACCCACTATGGGTAAATCCTAAATAATTATCCATCCGGTTAGTTATAGTCCGGATATATCCCATCCGGCTCATTAGTGACCGGAAAACTATTATTGGAAAAGAAAGACAGGATGACGTTTCCTTTATGTTTCTTCTTCCCACTCCTGCGATGGAAAAAATGGATGTTTTTTGTTTAGATTGGTTTCTGTGAGTGGTTGCATCATCATGCATTAATCACTCCATATTATTTTAATTGTAAAAATTCAATCAGAAATCAAAAGAAATCAGCAGACGGAGATTAAAAAACTCGCTTCTACTCTTTTGGATCCTGATTGCAGTTTTAACACTACTCATCTTGGCATGGAACATAATTTGACTTGTAAAGATCTAAAAAGCACCCCATGTCTTCCGCAACTTGAGATCGATATATTACATGTCTAAGACTCATCAATTATGTTAAGAGCAATTCATATGGTTATAGATTGGTATTCAAAATTAAAACTTAACAAATAGTATAAGAAATCAACAAAACAGAAGATTAAAAAACAGACCTTGAATTTGAAGAAACTCTTCTTTGGCTTTTGGTCATATCTTCCGATTTCGTTTTTAAATTTTTAGCACTCATCCGGTTATCAACTGACCTGATGGATATATAATTTTTTTTGCATCCGGTCACTAACTGACCGGATAAGGGGGGAAAAAAAAAATCCGAACATCGAATGTTCGGATAACATATCCGGTCAGCCTATGACCGGATGGACTACTCCAGAGCTACCACCTCAAATCTGTGGAGTACCATCTGGACTTCAGAGAGATGTGGACCAAAATGTATCCCATAGTGGCATTTTTTATCCATAAAATGTGGATTATCACAAAGATATGGATATATTTTTACTCCATAGGAGTTGCCCTTATCTTGAGATGGGGTAAGTAACAATAAGTAATTCTTATTTATGTTAGTGCTTTTTTTTTTTTTGTGATCTTCTTCTATCTTTTATCATCATGTGTTTCTGGCCGAATCCGAATATTTTCTGATATTCTACACTAGGATGATAAAGAATGGGTCTGAATTCTTTCAAGTAGTGAAGACATTAAAAGATCCTTCTTGTCATGTTGATCCTTGCTCCATAAAAATGTGATCCTAGCTACGAGATAAATGCATATGAAGTTGTCATGCTTTTATCATACGTGTATGTATCTATTTGAGAAATTAAATTTAACTTAGGTACTACCACATCCCTAACAGTGAGTCCAAAATGTAATGAATCGATGTGGGTATCAACATATCTTACGCTCTTATTTCTAGTGTGAAATTTAATCAAGGATGGAAGCAGACAAGAAATTTCTTTGGATAATCTCTAAAGAGATTCTTGTACCACAATAATGATTAGGGTAAAAATTGCTTGTACTTTTAATTATAAAGATAAATCAATATAATGCCTACAAAAAAATGTAAAACAAGACGCCCGAAAAAAAATTATCGAGAAAAATTACAAAGTAAAAAATGTAATGACCCGACCCTCTACCGATATGTCCCCCACTTAGCCACTGTAGTTATCCTCCAGTGGGAGGTTTTAACGGGTACCACTGCGGTCATCCATCAGCAAATTCCCAAGAGGTCACCCATTCCTGGATTACTCCCGCCTGAACGCGCTTAATTATAGAGCTTTCTGCCAACTCTGGAGCCAATTGTGCTGAAAGGGCCTCAGTTTCAGGAAAGGACAAACCATTACCTATATTCCAATCAGCGAACCCTACCCGCCGAATTGGAGTATTACAATAAAACCTTGGACCTTGTCCAGTTTGAACACAAACAAAATTAAGCTATTTCTATACCTTTTTTCTACTATCAGACTACGGACTAGACTGCTTCAGTTGTATTCCTACATCTGTGAAACTCCTAGTAAGTCGAATGTTAATTCTCTTTAGTAGTTGCACTTTTAAATCTTCTAGTAGATTTTCTAATAATTTTAGAAAATACTCTTCAAACCGTTGATAAGACTATTGCTACCTTGCCTCAACACGACAAATAATTGTGTTGTTGTTTTATTAGGGTTTTATACCTAATCATGTCTTCATTACAAGAACAATCAACCTTAAAACTAGTATTAGTTGAATTCATGTGGAAACTTCAAATTTTGATTTCGACTAATAAGTGTTGATTTACGAACTTAGATTGAAGTTATTGAATCTTGAATTTGAACAATAATTAATAGCCTTATTGCATAAGAGAATGACCTTAGAATATACAAAAACTATATGAATAATCAAATCAAGATACAGGTTTCAAAACTACCAAGATCATAGTATAACTTTAGATCAGAAAAGATGAAAAACAACCTTATTATGCAGCTCTTGCACAATTTTGAAGGGCTATATTGTAAAGTTACATGAATCCTCTTTTTAAAGTGAATGACTAAGGTTGCTTGATATTGAATCAAAGGGTTTCTTACAATTTAAGCAATCTCAATGTTTCCTAGAATATGTTCCGTTAGATACAAAACAAGTTTGAGTCTTTAGTTAGAACCTTTCCTTACATTGAGAGTTATCCTAAGTTTAAAACCTTATATATTTATTTATCAAGTAATTACCATAAGTAAAAAATTCCAAAGGTAGCTTCTAATTTTCCATAGTTGTACAACAATAGCTTAATTGAATACACAAATAAATACTAGCATAAATTGTAATTATCTCTTAATAAGATAATAGTAATTAAAACTTTGTTTAGGAAAGAATAAATACATCATATAGTTTAAACACTAGCCAAATATAACAATAGATTGTGTGTGGGAAAGTAGTCCTTTTGGATAGGAATAAAAACATCAAAAACTTGACTAAAATAGACCTTTAACTTGTTTCTATTGTTCAGGAACCTAATGAAACTAGAAGTTCCGGAACCTTTTCACTCTCCAAGTGTCGGATTTAACTTTTAGCCACCGTTTCGATCTTTGTATTTCACTCATAACTTCTTAGTAATACAGCGGAATCGAGTGATGTTTGGCTCGTTGATCTAAACTAAAGTAATTACCTTGCTTTAGTATTTCTGGAACCATGTGAACAAAAAACTTGAAAGTAATTACCTTTAAAAAGGATACATCCATCGGAATTTAACTGGTCCACAAGTTAGATCTCCATCGGCAAGATACACCACCAGATGGATTCTCGTAACAAGAAAATAAGGAGGAAAATAGTTTTTCAGCAAACACAATGCCTCAATGACCATATATTTGGCCCGTTGAAGTCCAATTTAGATCATAACTTTGGAGCACAAGATTTGATCTGATGAAGAGCCTTAGGAAGGTCCGCATAGCGTGGAAAAACATGTTGAAACAACAACGACAAAAAATTATTCCATAATCATATGATAGTCATGCGACTTCAAGCGATGCAGACCAGGAGATTAAAGAATCCAATTGTTTCCAAGACTCCATGGAAAAATATAGTTGAGAACTTCATGCTTTTAATATCTGTAAAAAAAGTTTTTTTTGTCTCCTCCTTACCTAAAGTGTAAAGAGTATATGGTACAATGTCTTTCCAGTTTTAAGATATTTACCGATGCATTGCGTGCTCTAAATATTCATAAGCCTCATATCTTCCTGTGACACCCCATTGATTTTGGCACTAAAACTGAGTCCAGGTTGCCACTATCGTAGGTCCAAATTTTTATTTTTAAAATAAGAATAATTTAGATCTATGAAAGAAAATCGATTAAATAGATAAATAATATTTTCAAAATATTTTAAATGGTTGTAATACAAAATTAAAATAATCAAACAGTTGAAGTAAATAACAATGTGAAAACTTTTTTGAGATTTAAGGAAAAAAATTCAACAGAAATCCACATCAACGAAGAGGTTCCACTTCTTCTCAGATACTGCATCGGAAACTCAAGAAAACCCCATGACTAACCCATTTACTTATTTTGTTACCTGAAAGGGAAAAATCAATACAAGGTCAGAGCCTTGAAACACAAGTCCACTCTTTATCCATTATATACACCGATAAGCATATAAGTAACAAAAGTATCAAGTAATAAAAACATCTAAACTGTGTCAGTAGGAAGATCAGGAAACTAAGTTTCAAAATCAAATAACACAAGGCTCACTCTCAGTCGTGCACCAACCATAAAAACACACACATACCAAAAATTAAACAATTGCATCAACTTCCCAACGTGACATACTATTTGAACAATGATATCTATGAACTCGGCAAACTCAGTGAAAAACCCTTATCTGGTGTACGCTCACAAGCATGATAGCCATTGTGGCCACACCGGTACTCATAAGCGCGACAACTATTATGATACCTGATCTCAACAATTAAATTTCAACAAACACATATCAACATGCGCGCCTACTGCTCACCGGTTCTCATAAAACAAGAATTTGTATCCAAGCATAACGAATCGCCAAATAAGGATATATATTTTAACAATACTCCAACACATACAAGACCATTTAAATCATCTTAAAATTCAACACATAGCAAGCTTCAAACACATATACACAACTCAGTTCAAACTTCAACCACATACTAGGTCAATTTAATAATTTACCCTGTAAGCACATATTTATAATTCTGTTATACCTATCAAATACACCATGTATACTGATCTGATTATAACGAAATCTTTACTACACAATAATAACAATCTCAAGGTCATTCTGTATGAATTTTAAGGAAAACTAACGGTTGAATATCGAATTTTGATATGTTCTATTCGCTCTACCTATCTGAATTTTTACAGGTGCAACTATAAAAGATCTGTTGTTTGGGTACCTCTCGAACTTGGTTTGACTTGAAAATTTTAAGGAATACTAATGATCTAAAAGGGTTAATCGTATTAAAACTTCATCTAACTCTAAGTAGTAGAACTACTCAAACTTAGGCTTTCAGAACCGTCCAGATTCATAGATTTTGTAGAAAAGTTCTATAAACTACAAATGTTTTTGTGATTATTTCATGTCCTATCATCTTGAAATTTGGAATTAATGTATATGACATCGTCAGGTGTAACATATCGAAAATTCACAAAGATCCAATAGTTAGATTTCAATATATGGTTCAAACAGTACTCATTCTTTTAGGTGACAGAAAAACCCTAACTCGAAATTTACCCTAGAAATTCAATTTTTAACCTACGTTTTCAAGGGGATCAAAAATTGAAACTTAATACTATCAATATTAAATGATAAAGCAAGAATAAACTTGCCTCAACCTTGAGATTAAAGCCCTAGAATCTCCTCTTCTTGCAACTGAACTAACTCCTTCTTCCCTAGAACTCACTTATTGGTGCTGCAGACTTTTATTTTTTGAAACAAGTTGAAAAACCTAATTCCAAATACAGTAGAACCTCCATTTAAGAATACTCCGTATTGGAATAACCTCCATATAAGAATAAAATTTTATGGTCCCGACTTGGGCCAGTTGTATTTAAGAATAAACTATATATTGGAATAAGTCATATTTTTTTCCGGTCCCGTCTTAAGGAACTTACCTCCATATAAGAATAATTGGCATTAAAATATAATAATATAGGTCTTGTCATACATCATAGTTTAAGATAAAGAAATTTTTTGTAACCATTTTGCAAGATTCTTTTACTTCTAAGTGAGTTTGATGCTTTGTTTTGCATATTTTCCATGTCCTGGTTGAGTTTTGTGTGGATTTGTAGTGCATACTAAACTTCATATATCCTTATTTGTAAACTAAACAATATTTGTACTACATTTTGGTGCTTCATATGCTCATGCATGTATTTTTCATAGGTCAATGTATAACAATTTTGTTTTGATATTTCCAAGGTAGACCTCCATATAAGAATAACCTTCATATAAGAATATTTTTTTGTAGTCCGCACAATATTCTTATATAGAGGTTCTACTGTACTAACTTAACCCATATTTATTTTACTAATCTATCTTATTTGTTATTTAAATCCAAGTTTCTATTAAGGGCAGCCTAACCCCTAACATATAAGTAAGTAGGCTGTTATACTTCCCTTGCACACACATTATAGTTCGATTTCCTCTTTATGTCGAGAACAACATTTGCTAGATGTTCAGTAACATATTTGTCAACGTGCATTACATCAATACAATGGCGATATTTATTATACACCAATGTAGAACTATCGAGCATCTTCGACCTCTTTAAAATGCTAGTTGATGAATCAATATCATCACAATCAACTTTTTCATAAAAAAAATATTTTTATCTCATATTTGGTAATCTAACCAAGAACATAATGAACATGTCTGGTCTTCGTCATCTACTTAATCGAACTGGTGAAAATCCCACTCTCCCCTGTTTTCAGTCTTAAAGACCTGAAAGGATGAGTCAACTTCAAAAAACTCCGGCAATTTCAATATACAATCTTTCGAGAGTGAGTTAACAAATCACTTTTCATTCACATCTCCACACCCAAGACATGATTTGTAAACGTAAACTGCACACTTTAAAATATTTCCATATGCTGGTAAATCATGAATATTCCACATAAGAATTGATCTCAACTTAAATGCATGTTTTAGAAGCATACCAAAAGCATCGATACCCTCCCAAAGTTGCGTCGGGTCCTTTATTAATAGTCGAAGATGAAAAGACGAGGGTACCCAAATATACCTCAATCTAAAACTTTTCCACCTATAAGTCCTTTTCCAAAAGTGATTGTCTTAGGACTGAGTCGAGACAATACAACTAATCGGTTCACACTTCGTGTGATCGTCTATGGATACTAGATCGAGACAATACAACAACGAAGTATGTTTACTTGATAATAGATTCGGACTTAACCAAACTCAAGGGATTGTCTATCAAGTAAAATAGGAATTAACGTTTTTGCGATTTACTTTAACTTATAATAAACATAATTATAATTGCGGAAAATGAAAGTAAATGACACAGCAAGATTTTGTTAACGAGGAAACCACAAATGCGGAAAACCCACGGGACCTAGTCCAGAATTGAATACTCTCAGAATTAAGCCGCTATACAAAATAAAACCAACTTCGTATAGTTGAGACCAGGCAACTAAACCTATAGTTCACCTAGTTTCCTCAGTATCCATGCGCCTCCAACTTGCAGTAAGTCACACACTTGGAACAATTCCTTTGGTTCGTATTCCAAACAGTAAAGGAACAACAAATCTGTTCGGTAACAACTCTTTTCAAACAACGTGATATGAGTCTGACAAAGGCTCTTCCGTTTAACAAATAAACTCCTTTGTCGGGTCCTTAGATCAATCTCTCAACAACTACTGAAGTAATTGTTAGACTATGCAATCAATACTATTAATCACAAAGAAGTGTATTGATGCCGATCTACTCAACTAATCAATCAAATCTATCACAAAGATAAACCGATTATAGTTGGATCCCTTTCCAGCCGAAACAAGTATTGTGCACACCAAAGATTATGAACCCAAAAAGTCTTCTTGTCTTCAAATCTTCTTTGATCTTCAATCAGCACCTGCACACAATCAACTTGAATCTCTTGTGATAAATCACACAGAACGGAGTCTGTTAATGTTGGATTATCACAAGACGTCTTTAGATCTACAAACAGTCTAAAGATCCCCGTCGAAACTTCGATCTAGTTTGAGTGAATCTTATATCAGAAGAGAAGATTCTCAAGCCTAAACAAACTAGGTGCAATCAAAGTCCAACAACCGTTAGTCAATCAAATCAATCGAAAACTAAAATAAACTGCAATTATCTAGTTTCCCACCAACGGTACTAATAGAGCTTCTCAATCCCAAAGAAGTTTTTAAACCGAGCGGTCGTAAGAGATTTCTCCTAATTAGGGTACTTTTCTCTCCGATAGGCGGCTCCACCAGTAACAACATAACTGAGGTAGTTTTGCTGGCTTTGAGGATTAGTTTGCTAGAAATGCAAACTTCAATATTTAGACAAGGAAGTTTGGACACCAAGGAATTTCCAAAACCGAATATTCTCAAAGATATGCAATAAACACAAAATCGGTTTTCATAACTCCTGGAAATGCACTGTCCAAATATTGACCGAAATCCCAATAGAAAAATCTATAATCAGTAAATACACATTACTAATTATTATTTTCTAAAGATATGCATTTAATTGCTGGAAATTAAATAACATATAAAAACTAAGAAACCTTAATTAAAAGATTCTCAATTTATTTAGATCCTGGGATTCTCCTTTAGCTATTAAGGAATATCTTTGAACAATTAATGATAAGAGTTACTGCACATGTTCAAAGTATGTCGACATCTTTACTCTGCAAGTCCTTTTTCATACTTACAATCTTGGAACCGATTTTGCACACTTCCAAACGAATTTAGAATTGGTACATCTGACTTCCAAGAACTATGTAATTGATTATCCTATCAAATCACCAATATGGGTTTCATGGTTCTACCTCCATGTGAGTACTGTGCATAGTCACGCTAGTTACCAAAACTCAGTTGACTAGGTACTAGGATCGGTTCCCCACATACTTATGGTAACTACCTGTATTTGGTGCACATGTCCATAGGATCGGTTCCCCCATCTTCTAAGAACTTGTTGCACATGTTCATAGGATCGGTTCCCCCATCTACTAAAAAGGTGTTGCACCTCTTACAAGGATCGATTCCCCTCTTGTAAATTTGTTGCACCTCTTACTAGGATCTGTTCCCCAATGGCTAGATAAAAGTTGTTATTTACAAGGCATCGATCATTCCATATTGAGTGATTACTGAAGATCGGTTTCACTAATAAAAGTCATACTAATACATAAGTCAGGCCTTGTGAATAGTTTTACCAAGATACATAAACAAGTTTATGAGCGGTTATACTAAACACACATATTGGTAATTCAAAATAGATTTGCAATGAATAACAATACCAATAAGCCTAGGGATTTCCCTTTCGATTCACAAAACAAGTTTATGAACTTACTTCCTTTAAACGAATGTAAAACATTGTTTCCTAGGATGAAATCTTCACTCATACCCATACATAATCACAATAGCATTCATATGATCATGTCGATGTCTAATATACAAAGTCTAATGGTTAAGCAATAAACCTCGTATTGTATTCCTTAATACTATGTCTAACTAGAGTATCATACACAGCTTCACAGTTATGTTTTCAATATGCACGACTTGAAAGATACATTAGGGAATGAAACAGTTCAAGTCAAATATTACTAACCTCAAGAGGAAGGATGATGTTGTCGTTGTAGCTCCATACTTCTTCACATTCTTCAAGTCTTCATGTAATACTTGTAAGTCTCATATCCTAACATTTTCGAGCTAACCTATACGAAGTTGACTCTAGTATATAATCAAGCGACTCTTTAAACGAGTTTTGATTCACTAAAATATGACAACCAAACTTGACATACCAATGCTTGGTGGGTTCAACCGAGCTATGCTCTAACAGAAGAAAAATATCTAGTTCTCTTTTAAATAAATAAATATATATATAATTAGTCGAGTGACCATGATACAAACACTCTTTCGATTTTATCAAATTCATTAATTAGGATTTGTTGAGTCCATCTTGCGGTGTAAAAACCCCTTCAATGCAAAACATCGAAATCCCCCAGAGTGCAATTGTTTATAATCCTGTCGCGAAGAGTATGATGACTTAAATACTAGCAGAGTCTTCTTATATTTTCCATTTAACGGCATTCAGTTTGGTTGAGTAGAGGTATCTCACACATTATTTATTATTCCTCAAATGATAAACAAATCAATATGGGTAATTCATGTAACAACAATTATGTTATTTAACTGTTGGGCATCGAGTGCATACGAAGTCTCAAAGTTTATAAAATGGAATGTGTGTGGTAGGTTATCGTCTTTCTAATAATATTACTTCCAGTGATACACAATACAATATAGAACCTCTGCCAAAGAAATCTTCTAACTCTTTCTCGGACTAAAGGAAGTAGTCACGCTAAACAGTTGCCACTTGCGACCAACCACCATTCAATCTGTGATATCCAGATTGACCTTGATGCAAAGATATATAATTTGGAAGTAAATCTTGACCATGCACTTGTTTTAGGATGCTCAAACTCATATGAACAATCATGAGACCAATTATCTTGTGATACAACCATCAATAGTTATTTAGTTTTACGAATTTTAACATAACTTCGGTAAAACAAGAACTAAAATATTTTGTAGAGAAAAATTAGGACGGTGTTCATTTTTTGCTGACTCAGCGTCTGATTCTGACTCAGCTCTAGTCAGATATCAAATCGTTTGTTTTTTATTTTGAGTTAGGTCTGACTCGCGGCATTACAGTAGTACTGTGTAAATTTTATACTGAATATTCTTACCCGGCACGGGAAATAGAAAAAAATTCCTCATTTTCTCTGCAGTGGTCAAAGTCAGAGACTCGGAAGTATGTACTTTGTTTCTCTCGTTCTCTCAGTCTAGATGTTAATTGGATCAAATGATGAACATGATTCTGATAGATTAGTTCTTCTGCCGTTAATAAGTTTCAATCTATTGTAAGTACATTTCTGCAGTCTCTATCTCATTTCATCACAATTAATGCAATTTTTCGAACATCATTATAGCTTATAAGTAAATGATAGTAGAATTATTTGGTAGTCGATAGAAATTGAAACGGGTTGATGATTATTTCGGAAGTTTTACGCAAGTTAGGGTTTTACCACTGAACTCAAGAAGTGGGCATTTTAATAGTTTCTTTGCTGAAATGGTTGGGATAATTTGTCAATTGGGAACTAGTTCGTCTTTGTAGCCGAACTACATTGTTAGTTGTGGACGTAGTTTTGTTTGCTGTAGATTTGTTTCAGGAAGCAATTAACAGTAAATGCCCCCGAATTTTTTTGTGATCAACAATTTAAGATGGCAAGTCCGTTTGATTTACATTGTGTACCTGTCTTCTTCAGATGTTTTACCGTAACTTAACTTTATTGCGACAAAGTTTTATAAAATTGAATAGCCTTTGGAGATTGGGGGTTCACCTAATGTATAGCTGTACTGAGATGCTCTTTATCTTAGATTGTTTTAGATTGAAATGTTTTTGTACACAAATAAGTCTACTTCACATTCTTCACAATCCTGACTGGGTTCTTTGTCTTGCAGTTGAATAACTATCAACAAGAGAGTTAGCTTGTCGAGCCTTACCTAGAGACCATTTTATCTCTGTTAATGTTTATATTTTGATCTAAAACAGGTGATCGAAGTGACATCTGATGAATCTTTGTGCATTATTATTTATACCTGGTGACAGGCTGTGGATACAAGGCAGTTACAATTTTCCCACATCAAGTCTCTGTTTAGAGCTTGCTGTTTCTCTATTGGAGAAGTGCCATCACCCAACTGGTGCCACATCACTTCGACAAGAAAGTAAGAGATGGAAATGTGTCATACTTATATGACTTCCTCCTATCCTTGTTTTGGACTTTTGGTTCCTTTTGTTTTCAAGGCCATTTTATGCAATCATGATAGGCGCCATGCCACTATTTCTCCTTTGCCGGTACAAATTTACACTCTTTATCCTTTAATCAAATGCAGCATTTCATTGTTTCTTAAGACGGAGTGATTTTGATTTATTGTGAAATTCTTGGATGTGTTAGGTTAGAACGCTCAGTTACGTCTCTGGAAACAAACCTATCCGACAAGAAGGTTTCTTCAATGATGATGATGGAATATGGATAGTGAACTTACTTCTCATAAAACAGGTGAGTTTTAAGTTCGTTCCTTACTTATGCTGTGTTTGTTGTGGGGTCAATTGCCCTCCCACGACCTTTGCTGTCTTTAGAAGCCTTGATTGTTTTTGGTATTGCCGGGGGCAGCATAGGCCATGGACGCTTGCTCCAGAATCGTTTAATTTGTTGTTGGAGCCAGCCTAGAGCATGGGGCAACTGTCCTCCCATGACCTATGGTGGCTCCAGAATCCTTTCAATTGTTGTTGGTATTGATGTGGTACCCCTACGGGCTCCCAGGACCTTTTAGTTGTTGTTGGTGTTGGTTGGTGCCAGTGGTGGCGGAGCCAACAAAAGTCATGGGGACAATTGGGTTCTGGCTCCAATAGCCTTTTCTTTTTGTTGTTTGCGGTGGTGGCTGATTTTGGTAGTGGTAGTAAAGCCTGCATAAGCCAGTGGTAGAGGTCAATACCCACCACTCTGTTGTTCGTGGTGGGTATTGACTTACTGCTCCATTCATTCTTACTGTTTTTGTTGTTGATGCGTGTATCTGACTACTTGAAGTACACATTCTTATTTATTTATTGCTATTATTTGGTGTGGATTTGAATGTTTTGGTATTCATAAAGTAAATGCTGGTGTTGTGGCACTGAAGTGGAAGCAATGAAATACGAAAGAACTTAAAAGTACTTCTTCCATGAATTCACAGCCAACAGAAGTTGTTCTGAAGGGGTTGAAAAGAAATACGTAGAGTTCACCTTCTTTTGTGGCTTTGTGCTACTCCTTTATAATCATTTGAGCTTGTCAAGCAAGTGATAGCAATGGTATAAATCATTTGCAAATTCTGAAACTGTAGGATGCGAGGTTTATCTGGTTGGAGGCTGTGTGAGGGATCTCATTTTGACGCAAATTCCAAAGAATTTTGATGTTATAACTTTGGCTGAGCTTAGACAGGTAGCTTACAGTTTTCATGTTTATTATCTTGTGTTGGTTCAAACACTTCAAATAAGATACCTACGGTACTACAATAGTTGGGTTGACTGTGGTAAACTTGTATTGCTGTCTGTAGGTAGTGAATACATTTTCATGCTGTGAAATAGTAGGACGAGGGTTCCCTACCGGCCATGTGCATGTTGATGATACATTCATTGAGGTTTGTCTTCTTTTGTGCTCAGTTATTGGAATAACCAGTAATGTTAATTCTTCTTGAGTTGTATTCACAAAATTGCGATTCTTGTGTAAAACAGGTATCAAATTTTAGCACTTCTAGTAGAAAAGGGTCCAGGTCTAGTGATATTCTCAGAAAATCTTGTGGTTGCAGGAGCGGGATTTCATTATTTGGAGGAATTGCATGAAACGGGATTTCACGATAAATGGGTAGTTACTATTTGACCTTTTCTATTTTGAAGTTAGAGATTAGCACAGTTATTTGTGTCTTGAATAAGTTTTCATCTGAATTGATTCGTTGTGGATATGGTTTCTGAATGGCACCGTTTTGTTCAGGTTGATGCTTGATCCATATGCAAATGTTGTCTATGACTATGTTGGAGGCATGGAAGATTATAAAAAGCTAAAGTGTGCATGCATCTCTATTAGTTTCTTCTCCCTTGAACTAGTGAAGATATAGTTGCTGCTTATGCTTTTCTCATCTTAGCTAGTTTTCTCTGTAGGTTCGGACCGTGATACCTACATATACTTCTTTTCAGGAGGATTGTGGTAAGTATTGTATTTTCTCCTTCTTGTATTGTTCATTACCAGTGGGTTTGATTTATTTATAACCCCCGTCTCAGTTACACCATGTTTTTGTACAGATATCTGCCAACAGATTACCACCTAATGTCAGTATCTTGATTTCCAAAGCTCGCTTCCTACAGGCAATCAGAATTGCAGCTTGTTTAGGGCTCCGTCTTACGAAGGAAACAACATTTGCTTTGAAAGACTTGTATTGCTCCGTACCGAGACTTGACAAGGTGTTTATGGCACTTACTATCGTTATTCATACACTTCATATCTTCTCAATCTTCTCAAAACTATAATAGTATCCATGCTTATCCTCAATTTTTGCCCACACACTAGGCACCTCATGGAAATGAATTACATGCTGGCGTATGGATCTGCAGAAGCCTCTTTAAGGCTACTTTGGAAGGTTGGGCTCCTGGAGATACTACTGCTGGTAAGAACATGGTTTTATTTCCGTATTTAACCCAAGAACATGATGAGAGATAGAACATGCTTTTGGTAAGGTCTAGCAAACTCATACTTTTTTTTGGTCCGGTGTGGATATCTGCATGGGAAATCATTTATGTTGTGGAACTTGCAAATACGAGTTCAAAGCTTACACTAGATTGCATCATAGTCAAATTTACATGGCTGAAATGGCAATGGCGCCAAACAATATTAGAAACTCAGAGGCATTCTTGCAGTCGCACACACACATATACAAACCTGGTAGCTAATAATACAATATGTAATACAAGTACACAACCATAGTCTTCCTAGGTTTGGTTCAATGTTTTATTTGTCAATCATGATGCACAGCAGATGTTTTTCTATATGCATATTGCGTGGCTGAAAGCTTTGGGCATATAATTGATATAACTGTTTGATTTAATTTTTATCTGCAGTCATTACTTGCCAAGCTGGATTAATTTTTGACTGCTTAGCTTGCACTTTCTGTACCCAGATCATAGTTTCTTATAATTTTTGAAGTACATACATATTTTGATAATTGGTAGGCTGTTAAATAGAAAACTGCATAATTCATTAATTTGAAAACTAAAACTTAAAATCAGAGAAAAAAGATGAGAAAAAAGATGAGAAAAAAGATCCTACAGAGCATGTGATATTTGCTTTCAAGAACTAGTTATCAATCAACTACCATAAGTTTACTGTATTCCTCCCCGGAGATTGCCTTTTCCATCACTCTAATGGGTGTCAATTCCCCGAGATCACCACCCTCAAGGAAAAGAGTCATCGAATTCTTCGAATACCCACTAAGCATTGCCACACCCTTCTGTTGACCCAACACAGGAGTTGATTTAGAGTCTCGAAGGTTCCAAAACACAATCTCCGACACATTCATGTATCCCTTCTCCCTAAACTTATTCTGTATCACCAGGTAGTCAGTCTCCCATTCCTCAACTGAAGCCATCCTCGACTGATCGTATAAACTGTTGCAACACTTCTTTGAAGCCTGGTTGAACTCCATATCACTAAACACAAACAGGCGCTTTATCATCTGGTCCTCCTTCAATTTGCCATCTACTGCCACTTGCAATATTTGGTCAAACACCTTCTGAAAATTTGTTGAATATCCGTAGTCCACATCTTGAATGGATTCTTTTTTAGATCTCAGATTGTCACCTTCGATCTTGTGAAATTGAGGATCATTGCTGAAGGTAATAAGTTTTCCTTTCCATGGATCTTGACTCATCTCCGACACTAACAAACCAAGGGCTATAGCAACGTCCATTGGTGTCCCCATCATACTACCAGACACATCCGCGATTGCAAGACAATCACTTAACTTCCCAATCTTGGACATATCATCTACCATTCGTCTCCATTGCAGCTCCGCAACATTACAATCATCATCACTATCATTCTCCTCGTCCAAAGAAGCAATGATCTCATGAGGCAACAATGCACCAGCAGCAATCTTTGTCTCTCCTTTCTTAACACTCTCTAAATACTGATTGAACCTTTCTTCATCATGTTTCTCAAAAAAGCTTTTATACTTCTTCATAGCAACAGATGAAACCCGATTATGCGGCAACGACTCCCACATTTTACTACTCATATAAACTTCAGGCAATTCTAACACTTTATGGAGAGGAACCAAATACTCTCGCCTCAGCCTATCGCGAATCCTATAAGCATAATGGCCCTCCTCAACACCTTTATACTCCGGATATGAACTACGGGGGAAAATCCTTCTGGCAATACTTTCACATAAGAGAGTTGCCTTATCGAAAGACGAGTCTAAAGATGGACACCATTTAGAAGCTAAGGTAATCTTTCCAGTTTCACCCGAATTCAAATCAGAAATCAAAAACTCAGCAAAAATCTCAGAAACTCTATCATGTAAGTTTCTATACTCAGTGTCATTGTTATACCTCTCGAGTGCTCTTTTCGATACCTCTATCCCCTACTCCTCCTTATTCTGCTTCTTCTTCTTTGTCTTTTCCCCCAAATCTTCAGAATCTGAATACGCTAGTACCGCTTTCACTTTCTTCTGATGTGGATCCTTCTTAAAAACACGTTTCCCAGTCTCTGGATCAACTGGATAACTATATTTCTCAATCCTCCATTCGCTCTTTCGTTCTGTTCGGATGTCAATCCCTTCGTGTAATCTAAATAGAATCTCAGGTAAATCTTTGAAATACCCAAAATCGGCCATGACTTTGAGATTAATAGCTAGGGTTTTAGGATGATTCTTGTGAAGCCATAACGCAGCAGCATAAAATCCTTCTTTATCTGATTTACCAGTTCCTCTCACACCTCTCAAATTGCATATCAACTTCAAAGCTGTTAATGGATCATGTTTCCAAGCTGATTCTAATCTTTGGGTTACACTCTCATGTGGTGTATCTGGGACTACATGGAATAAATCAAGCAATGGATTATCACTTGAAACATATGTTGCTGATCCGTTCTCCGTGAATCCTCTGAGATGTGATAAAGAGGGATGATGAGGTGCAGAATTTGTGCTTAGATTGTTGAAATTTGAAACCATTAGATCTATGAAAGCTGAAGCAGGAGATGAATCAGGGACAGTTTTGCGGTGGATTGATGGAGGACCAATGAGTTGAAATTCAGAAACAGAGGATGATGAAGAGGAATCGGTGGAAACAGCCATTGATGGAGAATTTTGGGAAAAGATGGAGAAGAATTTGGGTATGAAATTTGCTACTAGAGTTTTGTAACTCTAGTTTTGTTCTTGTGTGATGTACAACGTGGAGTACTATGTTCTTTTATATAGGAGAGGGGGTACGACATTACTTGGGATCCAAGGAAAGGTTTAGTAGTTTTTAGAATTTGAGGCGGTTTCTGTTTTTTTATTTTATTTTTAGGAGGCGGTTATGAGACCCAAAAACTGCTGCCTATTGGCCTATGCCGAGACCCATAGGGGTTTTTGGCCTCCTGTGACCCATGCTTGCTCCAGAACTGTTTAAATTGTTGTTAGAGCCAGCCTAGACCGTGGGGCAACTGTCCTCCCATGACCTATGGTGGCTCCAGAGTCCTTTTAATTGATGTTGGTATTGGTGTGGTGCCCCTATGGCTCCCAGGACCGTTTAGTTATTGTTGGTGTTGGTTGGTGCCGTTGGTGGCGGAGCCAACAGAAGCCGTGTGGGCAATTGGGTTCTGTCTCCAATAGCCTCTCTTTTTGTTGTTGTTATCGGTGGTGGCTGATTTTGGTGGTAGTGGCAAAGCTAGCATAAGCCAGTGGTAGAGGCCTGCTTCTTTCTATCTTACGGTTCTTGGTGTCGATGCGTGTATTTACTACTTGAAGCATATATTTTTATTTTTTAATTGCTATTATTTGATATGGATTTGAATGTTTTGGTATTGATATAGTTAATGCTGGTGTTGTGGCACTGAAGTGGGAGCAACGAAATACTAGATAACTTAAAATTACTTCTTCCATGACTTCGCAGCCAACAAAAATTGTTCTGAAGGAGTCGAAAAGAAAAGGTATACAAAGTTCACCTTCTTTGGTGGCTTTGTGCTACTCCTTTATAATCATTTGAGCTTGGCAAGCCAGTGATAGCAATGGGTAAATGATTTGCAAATTTCGGAATTGTAGGATACGAGGTTTATCTAGTTGGAGGCTGTTTGAGGGGACTCATTTTGAAGCAAATTCCCAAGGATTTTGATATTATAACTTTGGCTGAGCTTAGATAGGTAGCTTACAGTTTTCATGTTTATTATCTTGTGTTGGTTCAAACACTTCAAATAGGATAGCTACAGTACTACAATAGTTGGAATGACTATGTTAAACTTATTGCTTTTTGTAGGCAGTGAATACATTTTCATGGTGTGAAATAGTTGGACGAGGGTTCCCTACCTGCCATGTGCATGTTGATGATACATTCAGCATGTTTTTATACTCACATAGTACATATCTGCTAATGTCAGTAAGTTGATTTTTAAAGCTTGCATTCTACAGACAATCAGAATTGCAGCTCTCTTAGGGCTCCGTCTTATGAAGGAAACAGCATTTTCTTTGAAAGATTTGTATTGCTCCAGTCCATACTGAGACTTGACAAAGTTTTTATGACACTTTACTACCGTCATTCATACACTTCGTATCTTCTCAAATAATAATAGTACCCATGCCTATCCTCAAGTTTTGCTTTTGCAATGCCATACACTAGGCACCTCATGGAAATGAATTACACGCTGGCGTATGGATCTGCAGAAAAGCCTCTTTTAGGCTACTTTGGAAGGTTGGGCTCCTGGAGATACTACTGCTGGTAAGAACATGGTTCTATTTCCTTATTTAAACACCGGATCCATGGGTCATTTGTTAACTCAAGAGTATATGGGGTAATGTTTGACACTTGCTCCAGACAGGCAGCGTATGTTGTTACCCAAGGATTTCGGAGATGTGATAAGAGATAGAACATGCTTTTGGTAAGTTCTAGCATCCTACTTTTTTTGATCCGGTGTGGATATCTGCATTGGAGATCATTTACGTTGTGGAACTTGCAAATATGAGTTCAAAGTTTAAGCTAGAAATGGCAATGACGCCATACAATATTAGAAACTCAGAGGCATTCTTGCAGTCACACACACACACAGATACAAACTTGGTAGCTAATACAATATGTAATACAACCACAGTCTTCCTAGGTTTTCCTAGGTTTGGTTCAATGTTTTATTTGTCAATCATGATGCACAGCAGATGTTATCCTATATCCATATTGCGCGGCTGAAAGCTTTGGGCATATAATTGATATAATTGTTTGATTTATTTTTTATCTGCAGTCATTATTTGCTAAGCTGGATTAATTTTTGGCGGCTAACAGGCCATGCCATCAGAGCTTATGGTGAGTAATTTGACTGCTTAGCTTGCACTTTCTGTACCCAGATCATAGTTTCTCATGATATTTATGGTTGTGGTACGTAGTGTACATATTTTTGTATTTGATAGGCTGTTAAAATCTGTTTCTCTGATTGCTCATATAGCATTGCAACGTTAGTTTTCCCCAAAGCATTAGCGGATAATCTTAAGGATCCTCTGGTAGTTGCCACGTTTGCACTTGCAGTCCACAATGGTGGAAATTACAAAAGTAATTGGCATATAACTAGACCGATAGTAATGTCAGTGAACTAGACTAGATACACAGGTTTGGATTCTGAATAGACATTAAAAATGGAGGTGTTATGAATGTTGCAGGTTTAGTTGGTGGAAAATTGCATTGAGACAGATGACGGACGAAGCGTTCTCCCTACTCCAATTTGGTTAGTACCTACTCCGATTTGGTTAGTACTTTTCTCACTTTTCTCTCCTGTTCAGTCTTTGTTTTCCGCCTCCATCGAATATCTCACATCAGTGGGAGAAGGTGGGAGAAGGAAGAGACTTATTTGAACAACCAGTTTTAAATATAGATGGTTTTGTGTGTTTAGTGTAGGCAGGTTACCCAGGTAATTATCCCATTAGCGTGCCGTGCTATATGAGGGTGCTCAGAGTATTTGATTGTGTGGAAAGGTAGTCAGAGACTCAGAGGAAGGGATTTACACCCCGAATTCAGAGTGTTTAGCCATGGGAAAGCTTTTCGTGAGGGTTGTGTTTATCTTGCTTACCTGAATATCTAAGATCACAGACATGCAGAAGAAAAGATAGATTGTTATTACAGTAAGATAAAAAAAAACTATTGAACTTCTGTGAAAAACTACAATTCGTTCTCATCTCATCTAATGGAATTTAAAATTGTTTTTAATATTTAGAAAACTGCAAAAATTGAAAACTTAAAATCAGAGAAAAAAGATCCTACGGAGCATATTTGCTTTAAAGAACTAGTTATCAATCAACTACGACCAGGTTACTGTATTCCTCCCCAGATATTGCCTTCTCCATCACTCTAATGGGTGTCAATTCACCGAGATCACCCTCAAGGAAAAGGGTCATTAAATTCTTCGAATACCCGCTAAGCATTGCCACACCTTTCTGTTGTCCCAAGACCGGAGTTGCTTTAGAGTCTCGAAGGTTCCAAAACACAATCTCCGGCACATTCTTGTATCCCTTCTCCCTAAATTTATTCTGTATCACCTGGTAATCAGTCTCCCATTGGGCAGCTGGATCCAACCTAGGCTGGTTGTAGTAATAATTGTAGCCCCCCCTGTACACCCTTGAAGCCTGGTTGAACTCCATGTCGCTAAACACAAAAAGCCGTTTTATTATCTGTTCTTCCTTCAATTTGCCATCAACTGCCACTTGCAATATTTGGTCAAACACCTTCTGAAAATCTGTAGATCCTCCCCAGGGCATTCTTTTGATGAATTCTGTTTTCGATCTCAGATTGTCACCTTTAATCTTGTGGAATTGAGGATTAGTGTCGAAGGTGATAAGTTTTCCTTTCCATGGATCTTGACTCATCTCCGACACTAACAAACCAAGGGCTATAGCAACGTCCATTGGTGTCCCCATCATACTACCAGACACATCCGCAATTGCAAGACAATCACTTAGCTTTCCAATCTTGGACAAATCATCTACCATTCGTTTCCATTGCAGCTCAGCAACATTACAATCACCATCTTTATCCTTCTCATCGTCCAAAGAAGCAATGATCTCATGAGGCAACAATGCACCAGCAGCAATCTTTGTCTCTCCTTTCTTAACACTCTCTAAATACTGGTTGAACCTTTCTTCATCATGTGCTTCAAAAAAACTCTTATACTTCTTCATAGCAACAGATGATACACGATTATACGGCAACGACTCCCACATTTTAGAGCTCATATAAACTTCAGGCAATTCTAAAACTTCACGGAGAGGAACCAAATACTCTTTCCTCAACCTATTACGAATCCTATAAGCATAGTGGCCTTCCTCAACACCTTCATACTCTGGACATGAACTACGGGGAAAAATCCTTCTAGCAATACTTTCACATAAGAGAGTAGCCTTGTCGAAAGATGAATCTAAAGACGGACACCATTTAGAAGCTAAAGTAATCTTTCCAGTTTCACCAGAATTCAAATGCTTCAAATCAGAAATCAAAAACTCAGCAAAAATCTCAGAAACTCCATCATGTAGGTTTCTATACTCACTGTCATTGTTATACCTCTCGAGTGCTCTTTTTGATACCTCTATCCGCTTCTCCTTCTTATTCTGCTTCTTCTTCTTTGGCTTTTCCAACAATTCATCTTCCCAAACCTCATCTTCAGAATCTGAATACGCCGGTACCGCTTTCACTTTCTTCTGATCTGGATTCTTCTTAAAAACACGTTTCCCAGTCTCTGGATCAACTGGATAGCGATGTTTCTCAATCCTCCATTCGTTCTTTAGTTCTGTTCGGATGCTAATCCCTTCGTGTAATCTAAATAAAATTTCAGGTAAATCTTTGAAATACCCAAAATCGGCCATGGCTTTGAGATTAATAGCTAGGGTTTTAGGATGATTCTTGTGAAGCCATAACGCAGCAGCATAAAACCCTTCTTTATCTGATTTACCAGTACCTCTCACACCTCTCAAATTACAAATCAATTTCAAAGCTGTTAATGGATCATGTTTCCATGCTGATTCTAATCTTTGGGTTACGCTTTCGTGAGGTGTATTGGGGACTACATGGAAGAAGAAATCAAGTAACGGATTATCACTTGAAACATATGTTGCTGATCCATTCTCTGTGAATCCTCTGAGATTTGAAAAAGAGGGACGATGAGGTGCAGAATTTGTGCTTAGATTGTTGAAATTTGAAACCATTAGGTCTATGAAAGCTGAAGCAGGAGATGAATCAGGGACTGTTGAAGGAGTTTGGCGGTGGATTGATGGAGGACCAATGAGTTGAAATTCAGAAACAGAGGACGATGAAGAGGAATCGGTGGTGGAAACAGCCATTGATGGAGAATTTGGGAACGAAAGATGGAGAATTTGGGTATGAAAAATCTAGAGAATTCGCTACTAGAATTTTGTAACTCTAGTTTTTTTTTCTGGTGTGATGTAAAACGTGGAGTACCATGTTCTTTTATACAGGACATTACTTGGGAATCAAGGAAAGGTTTAGTGGTTTCTAGAATTGGTGGAGGAGGAGGTTAGACATTACTTGGGATCCAAAGAAAAGCGGTTTTCACAATCGGAGGCGGTTTCGGAAAAAAAGAGTGGGGGCGGTTGTGAGACCCAAACTCCATCCTATTGGCCAGAAGAACGCAATATTGTCCTTTGTCGAGATTTATGGCGGTTTAGAGCAAGTCTTATAGTGGAATCCATGCTATTCTAAGGGTGGATAAATTGTGGAATGTCAAGTCTAATGGTTTCCTAGTTGTTGTTTTCCACAAAAAAATCCAAACAATGTTCCATGGTTTCGTGGGACGCCGTGTGGAATCAATGGAAATGCTAATCAGACTAGTGCAAAACGCTATTCAGAATAGCGCACTAGATGACAAAAAGCGCCAATCAAAATAGCACATAACGCTAATCTTAATAGCGTAAAGCGCTACTAAGAATAGCGTTTTTTTTCCTTCTGATCCTTAGATTAAAACAAGTCATTGAAAATCTAATGGCTGAGCAAACAACGCTAATCTTAGTAGCGTAAAGCGCTATTCTTATCAGCGTTTTTCTAAAGCTATTCTTATTAGCATAAAACGCTATTTTGATTACCGTTTATACGATTCCACCACTACACTTGACCTTTCATGAACTATTCCATATACTGAGGTGGCATGGAAGATGGAAGATGGAATTCTTCCACCATAAGACTTGATCTTACACCTGTTGCAGTTTGTAGTATAGATGACGTTTTAGTGGTATGGTCTAACAGTTTTTTTTTTTTCAGACATATATAACCGGGAAACAAACCGACCGATTAGAGGTGGGATACAAGGACTGGGACAAATAAGGGAAAGAAGGCGGTCTTTCCTCAACGTGGATAAACAGGGGTGCACAAATTGTGAAGTTCCGGGTGAACGTCCCATCACCTTTCTTTTACTTGTTTTCAATCCCACATATGTCCCATGCTTTTTGCCTTTATTGTTTTTTTGTTTCACGGTTAGTGTTTTAAGAAACAATAAGAACGATATTACAATGTATATTATATTTCAAAAAAACAAGTTTTCAACTAGAATCTAGAACCAGACCCTACTTGCATTTTACCCGTTCGTTTCGGGAGATTGCAACCAAGTACGGATACTGGTGGAGGAAAAACTGCCGTACATCTCTAATTTTTCTTTAGACTATTTACTACTCGATCAGTAAATGTAACCTTTCTATTTCAACATGTGAAATGATATTTTTAATCCTTGACATTGTGTAACACCGTATTTAAAACAAAAGATATTTTTTTTGGCACAATTAACTTTTGTTATGTATATTACAGGTTGGGTGTCGTTCGAAAAAATAGAACGCCACCAGTGTAATCGAAGAGTTAGCTTTTGATTGATTTGTAAGATGGTTTGGCACTGAACACGTTTGAACTAAACCTACCTAATTAAGTGTTCAGTTTGGATCAAGTATGTGATGGTAAAAATCAATTATGTTGGATCGAATCTTGGATTGTATTGTGCATGAACCAATTAAACTAAACCAATCCAAATTGTTACATTTGATGGGCGACATGGATAAGTGAATCTAATTCGCTAAGAAATACCCGTGATTCGGCAAGTAAGCTTCGCTGAATGAAATATAAGTAATGTGATTTGACTGAGGCCTTTTCAGCACGATTGGCTTCAGAATTGAAAAGAACTCTGAAGTTAGGCGTGCTCGGTCAGGAGCAATCCAGGGATGGGTAGAAGCTGCTGCTGGATAACCCCAGTAATAGTATCAGTTGAAAAACCCTCACTGATGGATAAGTGCGGGCAATATCTTTGGAGAGTCGGGTTATTACACGATTACCCGGAACTGAACGGGAATTAGTTGAATCAGTTCTAGTTTCAGGTATATAATATCGAATCCTTTAACAGTTTTAATATCGAACGGGTATTGAGTATCCGAACATAGGGTCTCGCCTGAATCCATCTTATTTGATTGCGAAGTGTTTTAGTACCCACATTATAATACAACAAAGATTAGATTGAGATCGGAGTGAAATATGATGACTAATATCTTGACATGTGCAAGATATGAGTTCTAAAGAAGGAAGCGAAGACAAAACCAAGGGTTGTTAGAGTCAAGACCTGTAAAAAAAAGCCAATGAAGATTCCAAACCAATAAAGTAACTTAGCAGCAAAGTAAAGTCCGAGTGGGTCATGAGGTTACCTCCACGTAGAGACAAGTGGTCACTAATCAGACATACTCTAAGTTAAGTAGTGCGAGATGTGCAATACTATTTTAGTAGTGCGAGATGTGCGATATTATACATTTATTTTATACCCTTATTTATGTCTTTAGTAGCACGAGATGTGCAGTATTATAAACCGAGGTATCTGGGGAAATTACTCTTACGCATGTTATGCATGTTGAATGTTTAGTTACTGTTCTTTAGAACCGCGAGCATGTTAGTGATTATTTGAAAAGTTAGTCTTTCCAATGGGCACCCCTTTGGGATGATGTGATCACTCGTTCCCACTTCAGTTTTCAGTAATCAGAAGAAATGGTGCGCGCGAAGATATCCGTTGTCATAGCTTAAAGTTTTAGCGAACTGAAGATGTTTGTTTATCTTTTATGTATGTATTGTTTATTTATTCTGTAAAGCAACACATTAATATATTCATATCACTCGATAGACTTTCAGTTATATAATATCAGAGAGTTTTGGTTTTTGTTATTCACACTTTATGTAATTATGATTATTAAAATTGGCAATCTAGATTTGATGCTTCAATTAGGTTGTAATCCTATTAGCTAAGCAGGTGATTAGGTTGGGGAATCACACGTACAACCTGTGATATTTCAATTATATAAATAAATAATATAATGCGGAAAAGAAATAACACAGACACTAGAAGAAGAAAAATTAACGAGGAAACTTCAAATACATAAGAAAAAAAACCCCGGGACCTAGTCCAGATTTGAACACCAAACAGTATTAAGCCACTACAGACACTAGCCTACTATCAATACTTCGGACTGGAATATAGTTGAGACCAAATCCACCATCACAATAATTCAGTTACAGTCTTGCTCCTTACGCTTCTTGAATCTCGCAAGACCCTGTGCAATTGATCCCCTTAGCTGACGTCCTTTACATCCTAAGAGTTGCTTCAACTCAATTGAAGACTTTAAACCAATCTTCCTCCCACAGAAAAGATTATGTGTGATTTCCATTCTGATCGTTAGATCAAGGTGAGATAGGAAATCGTTTGCAGTAGACTAGTTCTAGTAAACCTCAAAATCCGGTACTTACGACTCCTGAAGATAAGCCTAGATTATTATTCACCTCACAAGTAAAACCTACTCTGGTTTCAACAAAGAATCTTTATAGAGGAATATACCTGTGGAATCAAAAAGTCTGAGACAAAGAACTTTCTGATTTCTATCTATCTTGCCTGATCGGAGTGAGATTCAACAATCAGTAGCAAGATCAGGATACACGAACTATTAAGATAAAGATAGTCGGACCTGGCTTCACGAATCCCTAAGCGAAGTCTTTTTAGTCTCTAAACCTAAAAGGGTTAAAAGGCGAGGACGACTCTAGTTTATAACTAGGACACGCAAGAAAAGTGTCAGGGATTCAAAGATCCCAGTTGCTTGAGGTTCTTCTTTTATAGACTTTCAAGATCAAAAGTTGCTTTAGATTTAAGCTAAGGTAGCTTTGGAATCAAGCAATCAATATCCATCGTTAGATGAATCTTTGATTTGAGATAAACACAACAAAATATACACTCTGGTTAGGATGAACTGTAACCGAACCATGTATAATGACTTGTTCATGAAAGGTTAGCCGAAACTAGCCAGACGAATTATAAGCTTAGCCATTTTCGTATAACACTTTTAGACTTTAATCTTGAGTTACAACCATATGTTATAATGTGATCAAATATGTCTAGATGTGTTTCTAGAGAGTTGTTCAAATGCTGATAATCTCATAGAAATAATTCTGATGCATCTGAAAATATTCGACTTGGTAAGCACGTGTACTTACT
This sequence comes from Papaver atlanticum, assembly GCA_023531105.1. Taxonomy (NCBI): domain Eukaryota; kingdom Viridiplantae; phylum Streptophyta; class Magnoliopsida; order Ranunculales; family Papaveraceae; genus Papaver; species Papaver atlanticum. The sequence continues at coordinate 4,484,873 of JAJJMB010005286.1, read as the reverse complement.
TCCAGTTCGTGAGTTATTTTTGTCATGGTACGTATATCGGGTATGTGTATCGTTAAGACAAAAAAAGTTCAGGAGTCCATAAATCTTTTTGGTATCCATACTAGGTATTTGTACTTTCCTGAGTTCACGAGTCAATAGATTTTTTTGGTATCCATGCCAGGTATGTGTACAAAAGTCGTCGCCAAACTATAGCTACGCCGGTATGTGTACAGGGTTGTTTATGAGAGAAAACGATTTGCTGGTTTTTTAGGAAAGTGAAGAGACGACCATGCGGGCGACGACTCCTCGACCGAGCAAATTTCTTAAACTTTTTTCTAACAGATGCACTGCACGGGAGTGCATTGAGTTCGAGAGATCAATCTGTAGGACTCCGGCTTAAACCAAGACAATGGCCGTTCTAGAGTCAATTCGGTCACAAAGAGGGATGAGGGTCGATCTGTAGGAGGGAAGCTGAGAAGTGTGTGAGATTAATTATGATCGAGGATTGTGAATGTGTTGATGATTTATACAAGTTGGTGAACTGTTGAGTTCGGATGAGATAACTTCTGATTGATTGAGTGATAATTTCTTACGTGTCAAAATTGTTCTTGTTAAATCGTGGATTCAGAAACTTATTTATATTGCAAGAATGATAGACACATTGATCCCAGTAAGTGTGACGGTTGCTTAAGTGAAAGAGTGGGAAAGTGGGAAATCGTGGTTAAACTAGTTCCATATCATGCGGAGACTTGGTTGATTTTCCATCCACTACTTTGCTAACTCCCTCAACTACTTGCATGACTTACTCGCATTTCTCATCGTGGGTGTACACACGTGCCGTAGGTCGCCAGACCAAAACCCTAGTGAATATCCCCCTATGTGACGTGATTGATGTCTCGTGAATGTGGAGTCTGCAAGGCAGGCGTGTATTTAATTAGTCATTTATTGACTTGACTAGACGATTAGTTTTAGCCTTGATGAGTCGAGCATAATGAACGAATGTGGTATGCTCTGAGACACATGGATTAAGCATAAGGTGTCTGTTGAGACAGAATAATGGAAAGACGTTGAGTCTTGATGAATTGTGATATATCATTTTACCAGTCGAGGTAATAATGATATTTTGATAATTTGGATCAAGCGTCCGATGAGATTGCTCGATCAAGGATTTATTTTGATATGTTGAGTATTCGATAGGAAATCAAAGATATTGCATAATGCTCATTTCTAATCTAATATATCATGAATGATCGAATGACAAAGTAGCAATCAAAAATATTGGATGTTCGTCCTTTCGAACCATGTTGCTCAGTCGAGCAAAAATGTTGGTAGCAGGACCAAACATTAAATATAAATTAGAATATTGATTATTCGATCAATAGAATTCTAGAATGTTGATAGTTGAATCAACATGAGAAGCATTGCTCGATCGAGCAATTAATAGTTGAATCAATGATTTCTGAACCCAGTTGATCGTGTATTTTGCTAACCTAAGCAATTTAGTGTTGATAGATGAGCAAAATAAATATTGCTCGTTTCATGAATTATTGGTAGCGGGGCCAAATAAAATATTAATTAAAAATATTGGTAGCTGGACAAAATATTATATAATTAATTAAGATGTTGATTGCTGGATCAACATAAAATTATTAGTGTTTGAACTTGCTCTGAATTATGATTTGCAGAGCATTTGGTTTGAAACCCTAATTTTGATCGATTGTTGATCAATTCATGATTTACTGAAAATCAACCAACAAGTGAGAGAGGGACCGGCAACATGGGATGATGGACCATGTAGCGCCCAGGTGCTCGAATGAACATGCACCATAGTCCTTTGTAGACCAGTTGGTGAAAAGATGATTAGATGCTCGTTTAATCATTATTAAATAGTGCTCATCTGAGCATTAAGTGATAAAACCTAATTATGAAGAGGGGACCGACCAAGAGGCATGAAACCGGCCCTTGGTGGTCATGGTACCAACTGATGATCGATTGATCAAATTCCAAGTTGTTTAGAAAGAGTTTGAACCCAATTTGAATTATAGAAGATTAATTAGGTCAAAATCATAAAAGGTGTGGGACCGGATTTTGCAAGCCAAAGGGACGACCTTGGTTGGTCAAGGTAGCATGCCCGTGACTCAATTATGAGAATTTTGATATTTTCCGGTGTGTGTTCGAGCAATATTTTGGATTTTCAGAAGAGTTTGATCTTGACTGGAACTCTCGAATTTGCTTGAATGAACAAGTAGAACTTTGCTCGTGCGACCAATATTTTGAAAATATTAAAATAAGGATATTTTAATATTTTATGTGAGAAGCCTGGATGGTTGTGTGACCATTTTACTTTTTAGCTTTTTGGTAGTTAGAGCAATATTTGAAAAATATGGAAAAATTAGGTTTTTTGCTCAAACGAGGGAGTTCCATGAGATGAGAGAAGAAATAATAATAATAAAATAAGGAATTAAAGAGGTGTGGGACCGGCCACGACCAACGCATGGCTGGACGTCCAGTGTGCCCGGTCCCGTGCTCTTTCCTATTTTATATTATTATTTTTCATCATGTGAGGTAATATGGAGAAACTAGGAGTTTTGCTAAAAGGAGGAAGTTTGCTCAAACAAAGGAGTTTTCATAAGACAAGGAAAATAATAAAATAGGTTAAAATAAAATAAAGGGAGAGGTGGGACTGGCCACGGCGGCATGACCGGCCGGCCGGTGGGCCCGGTCCTGTGCGCCTCTTGTTTATTTTATTTTATTTTATATTATATTATATTATTTCCTTATTTGCATAGGTTTCCTCGTTCGTCCATATTTTTGAATAATTTTATGCATTTGGGTGCTCACTTATGCATATGTGGGTGCTCGTTCGTGCATTGTTGTTAAGTACATTCGCACCATTTTGTCGGGGCTTACTCGGTGCTGGCCTAAATGCCCGAAAAGTGAATATCCATGGAATTTGGCTAAGAATAAGCCATGAAACAGAGTAATGAGATAAAATTAATTATTTTTTAGGAATTCAATTGAAAAATGTTGCGCTAGAACTATTCTATGAGTGGCTCTATACTAGCATGAAATATATCTAGGAGCATTTATTCGAGAATCGAGGTATGAGATGGTTGAGACATCATACTCGTTCTGAATATTAATTTTGTATAGTCAGGGAACATTCAGACATCCTGAAGACGTTAACGCTCTATACTAGCGTGCAATATGTCCATGAGCCGTCCAATCATTAAGATTCTATACATGTGTATTCTATATATTCAGGGAACACTGAGACATCCTGAAGACGTTATCTCTCTATACTAGCATGCAATATGTCTAGGAGACGTCCAATCACTATCGATTCTGTACAGAAGTGCTGATGAAATATGCAAAGTATTGAAAGCTCAGCTGAGAGGCTTTAATATCACATATTCATGCATGCTCTGAGAGAATGTACGCTCAGTCAGAGATTGTGAAATGAGCTTTCATGTCTGAATCCTAAAATATCAATCTCACATACGTGTCTGAAGCCGTGTCAGAAATATGCAAAGTCATGATTTTACGATTTTAGCTTTTGTCGAAAATCCACCATCAGCATTAAGTCTCATGCTTAGTAAGGGACAGTCATGTTCCGCAGTTTGCACTGGATGGTAATTTTCTTGATTATTAACGAAATAAACAATTGAACTTAGTCGTAAGAGATGTTACCAAAGTTCTCGATTTGCTCCAATGATATCACATACGAGCAATAACTTGAATGAGGATCATGGCAGTATGATAGAGCGCCATCCAGCGAGCGTGGGGCGATGAGGCAATGCTAACTCGGGTGGTGAAATGACTAATTTGGTGGGTTTAGTACTTGTGAGTCTATGCTTTAAGGAGGAAATCATCATTCCACCGAGTTGTCGGTCTTCGAAGCACCAATATGTATCACCGGGTGCGGTGGACTTATTTTCGTTGTCATTCAAAATCCCCAAATGATTTTTGGAGGATCCAAATAAGTCTTCATATGCAACATATTGATATCTACATTAAATCATGGTTGAATGGATGAAGATTCATGTGGATGAATGAAGAATTTCGTCATAATTCGTCATCAGAAAATTTAGAAGTTAGGTCTTCATTGAAAATGCTGTAGAATCTTCATACGATGTCCGTTTTTGATGATCTACCCCAACCTTTTGATGCTCAGGAAATTTCCTAGATTTTTGGAAGAAGCTTTTTGAGTTTTGAGCCCGTTTAAGGGTCAAATTAGATGAAACAGTAAACTTCCAGGAAGTCTTCAGAAACTTTTCAGTTGTCATGTAGTTCGATGTTTCGGTCACATCTTTCTGCTCATTCATACAATTACTGTGAATTTTGGATATGTTGTAGAAGACATTCATACGAAGAGAATTACATATGACCCATCCATATATTATTCACCAATTGTTCCCAGATTGCTTCTTTGTACAGGACAGTGTAAAGTCATCTCAGACAAGCTTGTTGCAAAACGCCTCTTTTGTGTCTCTAGACCATTTGCATGTGTCTTGAACGCTTAATGAAGGATGTTGATAATATTAATCACTTACATTCTGAATTTTCTAATTGCCCTTTGAATTCTATATTTGAAGCACTCTAATTCATATAATCGTCACATATGTGTGAAACGACGGAATAGAGGATGATGAAACTGATAATGGTGACGAGCAATCTTGTGAACCAAAGTGGTGATGCAAATGTATCTGCATCTCATGTTCGTGAAGATGTTTCTTTTGAATTCATTGGAGTGACTGAAGCCCGAGTTGACGTTGTTCAAGTATTTCTACATCATGAATAAACCTTGCTTGTCTCTTATTAAATGAAGTGTACGAATGTACATATGTTTGAACGAGTACGATTCTTCTTCATAAAATTTTTAGCTTGTTTATCCTGAATCTTGAGTATGTTTAAGCGAACATCCAAAGAGAACGGTATATGACCCATCAGAAGTGCGGAGCAGGTTAAGTGTATGGGGTTGTGGAGAGATGTGCATTGGGCTAAGGAGTTAGGGCTAGAGAAAGTATACTTTGAAATGGATGCCAAAGTAATTATAGATGCTGTCAACAAATACAATGGCTCCATTGATTGGAGACTGCACCACTTTATCCCGGATATTAAAGAGTTTTTTTTCTTCAGTTTTTATCTATTGAAAACTATACTATGTTCCAAAAGAGAGAAATAAAGTAGCAGATATTCTATCTAGGTTAGATAGAACATAAAGAGTAACTAATAGTTGGGATAGTTCCTCCCCAACAGAAATCACTTATCAGTTGTCTGTCGACTCTTCCTTTATATTATCTTAAAATTATTTATCAATAAAAAAAAATTAGTTTAAAAAAAATGGTCATAAACAATAAATTATTCTTAACCAAATTCATCAAGTTTTGAACAATGTTCTTAAGCTTAGTCATTCATATTTCGGGAATAATTAACAAGATAAACTTGACTCGAAATTTCTACTATGCACGTAAAAGTCCACTTAATCATGCGACTTAGTCTCATAGATAGAAAGGTGAAAACTTGAGTAATAGGTTGGATCGGTCTTAACTTACCTTTTGTCGATAAAGTTCTCTAAATGTCTTCAGTTGATCTTCGCCTTCAAACGGTAGAACGCAGTGATATCTGTTCTATGTTTCTAACTTTTTACTAGATTGTGTAATGAACTTAGGATTGATTTCATTCCTAGAAAACTATGTTTGATTACATGAGTTTAAGGAAGTATACATACGAAACTTGTTTCGCAGTTGAAAGAAATCAATTAGATTGGTGGTCTTGTTCCTATTAGGGATCTATAGCAGGACCGATCCTTGCCTATTGGGGATCTCTAGTAGAAGCCGGTCCCTACCTATTATGGATCTATAGTAGGACCGATCCCCATGGCAAACCGGTTTCCGATATCACGTATACTTTAGGGTTTGTGTGATTCAGGAAGTTGGTAATGCGTGTCTTAAGTATAATAGATTAATCAAGATATTTCCCACTAATTAACTAGTAATATAGTGGTAGTAAGGATCGTTCCCACAGAGTGCTGCGTAATTGATATGTTATTTGGATCAGCAAAACAAGAATAAAAGGAAAATACTAAGGGGGTTTGTAATACATCTACATAATAGGAATATCACAAGTAGTAAGTAATACATCTAAATAGTCTAATCCTTCTAGGGTGTTTGGATACCCATATAGAAGTTGCTTTTCGATTTATTTAAGTCGAAAAGCAAGAAGTAAGTTTGGTAACCATGTTTGAAAACGACTTATGGAAGTTAAAAAGTAGCTTCTTTTGGAGCAAAAACTTTTTGTTTTTTTTGCTTCTGCTGAAACGACTTCACGCTATAATTAAGGTATACATTCGTTATTTATTTCCATTTTTATTTTCTCTTTCTACGGACAAATCTTTACAATTTAGTTCGATGAAGATGAATACAGGCAACCCACATAAGTGGTGATCAAGGATAATATCGAAATCAGTCGGTTTATTATGATTTACACTTTTGGTATTTCAAAAAAAATTAGATGTTTTTATTTTCTTCCCCGGATCAATAATTTTTTCAGAAATCAAGAGAAAACGAAATTGGAGTTTGTCAAATCTTTCACCTGATATTGGAATTGTTTAAACCCATCATCACTTAAAGTATTGTTAGATTACAATCCTAGATGAAAGTAGGAATTTAAAAATATGTTTGTATCCTAGTATTATCCCTTGATCAGATTTAAGGGCCCAAGATTTTTGATTAGAAATTAATTGCAAATCTGATCCATTCTCATTCCCTAATTCTTATAAAAAAACACCAGTTATTTGTTCTTCGTTCACTATCATTCTTCATTCAAACCAAAATTGCCTTTACTCATGTTTTTTTTTATCGGCGCTTTTGTTTTCTTCTGGCAATGGTTTAGAAAAATTTATTGATGAAGGTGAAAGAGAATTAATGCATTCAACTAAAACACATATCTGTATATGATGTTCTTCTAGCAAGTCTCATGTATCAGGAACATACAGTTTTTGATGATAAGCTGATAACTATTCTGTTGTACAAGCTTTGCTTTTGAACTTAAAAGTCTAACAATTACCAAACTAACTTCTCCGCATTTTTGCTTCTCAGAAGAACTTCTGAGAAGTCTTGAAGCAGAAGCAGAAGGTATCCAAACAGGCTATTAATGATTAAGATTATACAAGATTCATTCTTGTTGATTTCATATATTGAAAGATAGATTACAACTCCTGTGCTTGTTAAAATTCAGATCTTGTACAATTCGGGTACATACTAGATTGATCTTAGATATTAGTTTTTGAGATCATCAAAGAAATTTTCTACACAATCAGGTACATAAAACTTTGGTCTACACATATCGACTGTGGAAGAGAAAGGGAGAAACTCCATATACAATCTTATACAAGGGTCTAATTGTTGACCTACTTGTGATTGTGTTAGGATTTTCCCATACAGGTTGCCGAGCAATGCAAATTATGGACAACTCCGACATAATTTCTTAACAGTCGACATTGATATCAAAGTTAACAATAATGCCGATAATTAATATTTTCACAATAGACAAATACTTAGGAGGCATGGCATTCATCGATAAATCTATACTGACTGTCTACATGTAATAAAATGTACGATCTTCAACAACAAAAGTCAGAACGGTATTCAACTTGAAACAATACCGGCGATAACAGCCAGTATCATATTCATGTAACTCTGCAACTGAAGTTTCTACTGTGTTATATGATTCTAACCTAATCAATCAAGTTCAAATCAATCAAAACACTTAACACACAAAATGGGGATCACTTGCCTTCTTAATTGAGCCATATGGCTGAGAGTTTGATTGCTGGGATCTTCTTCTTCTTGAGCAATTTGATATAACTTCTCTTTGAGTTTTTTCCTTGCATTCTGCTTAAGACGCTTCACGATTCCAGGATCAGATTTAGACACAAAAATTGTTTCTTTCGAGTCGTTTTTGTAAACGTTATTAATCAGCAAAAAAAAGTTTTAGATACGCTTCGACGATAAAATGGTATGAAATAGTTGATGGGAAAAAGAAAAAGAAAAAAAAAAAAAAAAAAAAAAAAAGGAGACGGCGACAGAATTGGGAGATAAGTTTAGGTTTTAGTTTTAGGTTTTGTATTAATAAAAACGGGGAAAGATAACTTAATAATTTCGTATCTTTAAAACATCTCTTATTGGATATCCCATGCATATAACCTTAGCATCCCCATTTGCAGGCATATCCTCTGATTGTGAGTTCGTTATAAAAGTAACATGTCACCAAAAAAAAAATACTCCTTTCGTTCTAAAAAATAGGTTTGTTTGATTTGCACAAAGATTATGAAAACTAATCATTATAGTCACAAGTTCATATTTTTTCCTAATTTGTTTTGATTTTTGTTAGAGGGAGAGCAAAAAGTGATTCCAGGAGTGCAAAAATCATGACCGACTAGCTAACTAGGCTGTTTTGTATATGGAATGTTGTATGGGCTGTCGTAGGCTCAACAAATTAATAAAGATATTTCCCACTAATTAACTAGTAATATAGCGGTAGTAAGAGATAGTTCCCACAGAGAGCTGTGTAATTGATAGGTTATTTGAATCAGCAAAATAAAGTAAATAACAAAGGGGGATTGGTTGTAAGATAAATAAAAAGACAATAATAAAGAAAAGAGATAATTAAGGAATCCTTCGCCGTTACCAAGCGTTAACATGATTAGAATACTTATCTATCTTAAGTTAGAACCATTCATCACCAACCGTAGAATAGCAGCTAGCTCAATGCTATCCTCAAAACTCCTTTTACCACGGATACGGAAGCTCTCCAATATCAAATTCTATTCAACCGAACCACCAAGTAGTAGCTCACTAAAGGTGTAATCCAATCGAACGCTTTAAGTTTTGTGAATTAGGTTAATCCCAGTAGTTAAACTCTTAGCTCAATGTTTACTTGCTGGTGTCGTTTTTACACACGATTGCTCCACATAATGCCTCTGCAAGGTCTCGCGATTTCTACTTGTGTAGAGAGTTATTCGACGATTACTTATCTCCTAACTACTACTAGCAATAGAACGATCAATAGATCAATCTAACCTGCACTCCAAATCAATCTAAGAATCACTCATAAACCCTAGATATGGTAAAAACAAACGATGATGATAAAAACTATGAATATATTTGTATTAATAATAAAGCTTCACGCTTAGAACATTGAATTCATCCTTAATCAACAAAGGATTTAGCTACTCATATTACAAAGAAGATGAATAATGGTGGTTTCCCCCTAAAGGGGTAAACCCTAGGTTTTTTTATATAGAATAAACCCTAGCTTGTGATATGACATGATCGATATGTGAAAGGCCTAATACCTATTTTTATAGGTTTACATTGCTTGACCTTCAAGCGTATCTAGTTCGGTTCAAGAACCCAGCCCGAAAATACGAAATAAGGACCCTAACCGTGAGTTTTGGCCTTCCATGGTATGCATACCCGTATGCATACTTGAATTTCAGTTAAAATCCAGGGGAATAAGTATGCATACCCGTATGCATACTGAAAATCCGTATGCATACAACTTCTTCGTCCGAACTCGGAATGACCTTATTATTTTTGCATTCTTTTCCTCTTTCAATTCTCTTCAAGATGCTAATGAGAAATCCTGAATTTGAATGAGTTAATCTTGGTATTTGTCCCGTCTCTTGATTTTGAGCGTTTTGCTCCTTTTCGTCGCACTTCTTCCACTTCTCCTGGACTTGGGCACTTGGATACTTGGAATACTTCTCTTCTTAGCTCTTTTCAACACTTTGTAGCTCCTTTTTGGATGATTCACCTAATTGAGACAAATAACAGCAACCAAGAGTAATAATACGAAAATATGCAAGAATAATAGCTTAAACAAGTATGGAATGGACATTAAAATCATATGAATTATGCACTTATCATATTCCCCCACACTTAGCTTTTGCTAGTCCTCGAGCAAACTAAATAAAACTAATCATAAATACAAAAACTCCATGTCGTTGAGAAAACGGTTGCACTTAGCTAATGCAACATGCCTTTAAACCCCAAGGTGTCCCTAGTGGATGAGTTATAGTCTCATGAGGGTTTACAAGAGGTATACCCACAAAACCTACTCCAACTTCTCGCCTTGGAAGAACAACTAAGAATAGACACAAAATAGTAAGCCAAATAATTAGCTTGCATAAGTTCTTTAGCTGCAAACTTCCCACATACATTCCATACATCACACACAAGCAATTACTTACGTGTGACATTCAACCTGATTGCATAAATCTACTAAGATAGTCATCGTACTTGTTGCAACGTTTGCCACAACACACGCATACTGAAATCACATGGATAGATAAGAGAATGGAAATATAAAAATGAAGTGTGCAAATGTTGACTAAAGTGAAAGATGTTACCCACAATACTTGTATGAATGTCGTCAAAGGATTCTTATTTATAGAGCAATAGTTGAGAGAAGCACCCATTTAACTCGACCACATGATTAGATACTCTAAGCGCATGTTCCTTTTCAGCAAATATGTGATAGATCCTGCGTTCCACGCTTGTTTAGGTGATGGTGACAGGGACAACGTTTCACACATACTGCTATCCAAGTGTCGGGAACCTCATCAATAGTCTTTTTTACTTGCTACATAATGATGATAGTTTTTTTTTCATCGACTACATGATTAGTCCGCAATTCCGGACCTATCACAGAATTATTAATGTCGCTAAATGAAGAGGACCCTTGTATATATGTTTTTTTTTTCTTCTTTTTCCGGCTCACTCTTTATGAGTGTAACAATTGTCTATGGGGCTTTTATATACTCAACAAATGATTACCTTGCTACAACATCCACGGCAGTATCAGGATCCCACCAAATCACTTTAGAAAAACATATAACTGCAAAAATAAAAATAAAGTGATTCAGTAATGATTAATTGCGAGGATGAATCTTTCAAACGACTACCATTCCATTGCTAGCACCTGAGTTTCGCATTCAATTATGAACGTATATATAAGGATTGTAGAATGATATAGTGGAACTCAATCTATAGTTGTAAGAACTTTTTCAACCTAAAAAGGTTTAGAGTGTCATCCCAAATAGCTCATAATTAACTCCAAAAGATGAAGTCTCAAGAATGCAAGAAATCAAAGAGTATTATTTATCTATTTATTTATTTTATATGCAAGCCAAACATGCTTAACTACTCCCCTACACTTAAACTCAACATTGTCCTCAATGTTCAAAACCGAAAATTCTGATTTCTGACATAACAGCCCTGAAAAATTAAAAAACTGTACCAATGGGTAGGGAACTAGCTAAAATATCCTAAACAAAAGTTGTTCGCCTACTTATTTTTTATAAGGTGTCAAAAGGGCACAGTGTTTCGATAAAAGGTCTGACTTTTATGGCCTCCGGACTGACAGACATGCAATCTGAAAAAGTTCTGGAAAAATACCGAAACTCAAATGTCCAGGCCAATCGGTCCAACTTAACAGACTCCGAATTCATATTTTATTTTTTTAAAAGAAAGGTATGTCTGTCCTCTTTAAAATTTGGGGTCAACCACTCAAATCGGACTCCGTATGAAGTCTCGAGAGCTATTTTGGTGACAACTGCGCGGTCAGAATTTTTCTGACGAGAATATTTCGTCAAAGCTTTCACTATAGATTTAGGACTTCGTAAAATCTAAAATGGGAACGGAAGATATGATATGCAAGACTAAGAAAACTAAAAAAAAAAGGGATAGAGATACAAAACCGATGGGTTGCCTCCCATGTAGCGCTTGGTTTAACGTCGTCAGCCCAACGTTATTGTTATCGTCTGTACACCAATAATCTGAAAATTTGGTAATCCTTCCAAATAACAATCTGCAATTGCAATAACAACTTCACAAAAACATTAGCACAAAATATAAATATTGAAGCTATCACTTTATTAGAATTTCTCCCACACTTAGTCCTTTCTACACTCGAAAGTGGATAGAGAACATAGGATTCGGGAACTTCAAAAGGTTCCTCAGCTTGATGAACCTGCACAATACTCGAATCAAACACATCAAGTGGTGGGTACTTAGAAGCAAAATAATTCATTAAAACTTTGGAAGAACACAACTCCAATCCTAAGTGAGGTATTTTCTTAAAAGATGGGTTAACAACTCTTTGAGAATCTACTTCGATTGGAGGAAAAGGATCAAAAGATATAGAATTATGCCAAGGATTAGACAAACCTTGTATCGGATCCTCATCTTTCTTAATTAACAGTGAATTATTTACCTCAAGTGTATCGTGGTCCTCTATCGAACTTTTAATTCCTGTTTCAACCGAAATCTCAGCATCGTTATATTCCTTAGCAAGTTCAATTGGGTCTTCCACGAAATCAATCAATTTGGTTTCTTTCTCAATCTTCATGTTTTCAACAGCCTCTTCATCGGAATCAAAATCTTCCCCCAAAAAGTCTAGTTCATTGATGCAAATCCTAGAGTCTTCCGTATGAGTCTCCGACAAAGAAAAAATTGGGTCTACTTCTTGCAAATAAACCGGCCTAAAAACATTGTAATCCGGACATTCATTATAACGTTGATATGCATTTGAGTATGTCACACCGTTCATAACAATGGTTCGGCCATACCAAGGCTCCTCCTTTTGAATAGGCGAATGATCGTTATTATGATTCGGAGTTGGAATAACTTTACCATTATTGCAAGGACTTTCCAAAAGTTGCTCATCTTCAAAATATTTGTTGTCTTCGTTAGGAATTTCAGAATTAATTTGGTTTCGAGGCCAAACTTCTTCTTCGTTCCTTGTCTCCCTGAGTTGAGAAAGTTGTAACTTTAAGTTGTCCACATTCCTTTGAATTTCCTGAATTTGCTCATATCGTTTCTGTTCAATTGCATGGAGCTCTTGTTAATGTTTCGCCATCGCTTGGATCAATAGGTCAAGACGTTCATCAAAACCAACACTTTCACTCACCACACTATTTCCAGACCGAGTTTCCTCCTTTTGAATAGGTGAACGATCATAAAAATGATCAGGAGTTTGGTTAGATATATTGTAGGTAAAATCCGGTTGATGTGTTACTTTCCATGCTTAGTTGTTCATTAAGGGGTTCCGGCGTGGACAATTTGGCCTTTAACTGAAGAATCAACCAATCAAGCTTCTGTTCACTTTCATAAGATAAACGATTAGAAGCACAACTATCCTCTCATCCTTGTGATTGTTCACTTACATGCCCGTCATAAGGTTGTTGACATGTATGAGAATATCCGTAAGGTTCCGTGGGATATTGATCATAGCCAAAAAATTGGTTTTGATTATACCCATAGGATGGTTGGTAGTTTTCATATGAGTGAGATTGAAAACCATATTGATTACCACTATTGTATGATTGATCTTGTGCTCCGTACATGTTATTTCCGTAAGGAAACATGACGACTCACAAGAAAGAGAAAATCAAAACAAAAATCTAAAAACAAAAATAAAAACAAGCTAAACAAATAACAAATCAATTAGCGACTGCTCCCCGGCAGCGGCGCCAAAATTTGTATGGGCTGTCGTAGGCTCAACAAATTAATAAAGATATTTCCCACTAATTAACTAGTAATATAGCGGTAGTAAGAGATCGTTCCCACAGAGAGCTGTGTAATTGATAGGTTATTTGAATCAGCAAAATAAAGTAAATAACAAAGGGGGATTGGTTGTAAGATAAATAAAAAGACAATAATAAAGAAAAGAGATGATTAAGGAATCCTTCGCTGTTATCAAGCGTTAACATGATTAGAATACTTATCTATCTTAAGTTAGAACCATTCATCACCAACCGTAGAATAGCAGCTAGCTCAGTGCTATCCTCAAAACTCCTTTTACCACGGATACGGAAGCTCTCCAATATCAGATTCTATTCAACCGAACCACCAAGTAGTAGCTCACTTAAGGTGTAATCCAATCGAACGCTTTAAGTTTTGTGAATTAGGTTAATCCCAGTAGTTAAACTCTTGGCTCAAGGTTTACTTGTTGGTGTTTTTTCTACACACGATTTCTCCAAAGAATCCCTCTGCAAGGTCTCGCGATTTCTACTTGTGTAGAGAGTTATTCGACGATTACTTATCTCCTAACTTCTACTAGCAATAGAACGATCAATAGATCAATCTAGCGTGCACTCCAAATCAATCTAAGAATCACTCATAAACTCTATATATGGTAAAAACAAATGATGATGATAAAAACTATGAATAGATTTGTATTAATAATAAAGCTTCACGCTTAGAACATTGAATTCATCCTTAATCAACAAAGGATTTAGCTACTCATATTACAAAGAAGATGAATAATGGTAGTTTCCCCCTAAAGGGGTAAACCCTGGGTTTTTTATATAGAATAAACCCTAGCTTGTGATATGAGATGATTGATATGTGAAAGGCCTAATACCTATTTTTATAGGTTTACATTGCTTGGCCTTCAAGTATCTAGTTCGGTTTAAGAACCCGACCCGAAAATACGAAATAAGGACCCTAACCGTGAGTTTTGGCCTTCCATGGTATGCATACCTATATGCATACTTGAATTTCAGTTAAAATCCATAGGAATAAGTATGCATACCCGTACGCATACTGAAAATACGTACACATACCCGTATGCATACTTGCTTGTTTTGCCCACAACTTCTTCGTCCGAACTCGGAATGACCTCATTCTTTTTTAATTATTTTCCTATTTCAATTCTCTTCAAGATGGTTATGATAAATCCTGAATTTGAATGAGTTAATCTCGGTATTTTTCCCGTCTCTTGATTTTGAGCGTTTTGCTCCTTTTCGTCGTACTTCTTCCACTTCTCTTGGACTTTGGCACTTGGATACTTGGAATACTTCTCTTCTTAGATATTTTCAGCACTTTGTAGCTCCTTTTTGGATGATTCTCCTAATTGAGACAAATAAGAGCAACCAAGAGTAATAATACGAAAATATGCAAGAATAATAGCTTAAACAAGTATGGAATGGACACTAAAATCATATGAATTATGCACTTATCAAATGTTGACTCGGAAAACAATATGCTTAGTTACACACACTCTCTTCACATGCTCACAACCAATCCCAACCTAACCTAACCTAGGGTAATTTTTTATAAAAAAATTAGAAATCAGAACTCCGTCATTCCTACTTCCCTTTGAAAAAACATGATGAAACAAGTTCTCTCGTTTTTTATTTCGTTTCTTCAGAAATTCTTCTAGATGCATATCGCAAAACCTTTCTGGAAACGAGAGATATTTATGGAGTGAAATAGAGAAAGCAATGTCTGATGTGGTGAATTGAACCATGAACTCTATCCTGCAATGTGGTCAGAATTCCTAACTTATCTCATTGATTCTTTACAGAGGTATTTGAGCTGCACATGGAAGAGTTACGTGCAAAGCAAGGTAAAATCTTAAAAAGAGATGATGACAATAAACTTTTAGAAGCTATAGTTCAAACCCTTATTTGATCTTTCATCTTGATGTTCTTGAAATCCATGTAATCTTTATTTTATCGTGAATAAAGCTTTATGAGATCTTTGATCATGATGTTCTTGAAGTCCATGTAATATCTATTTTATCATGAATAAACTTTATGAGATTTATCAAAAAAAAAAAAAACTTATTGGTGGAAGAACATCATCTTATACAGAGGAGCGTCTTGATGGTATTATGTTATATGATCCGTAAGCGACATTAAGTTTTAGGGTTAAAGGGTGTCTTTGGTCGATGATCATAAAGGAAGATGAATAATCATGATATTATTACCTTGGTTATAACTAGACCTTGGGTTAATAAGCAGTTAGGATGAAGGCCATTATGGTCCGGGAAAGAACATAACTTGACTCATTATACAAAACGTTCATTTTCGCACTCCTCGAATCACTTTTTGCTCTCCCTCTAACAAAAATCTTTGTCTTTAGTCCCATTCTTTTGATATTAGAGAGAACAAAAAGGTAGAGAGAAGTGGGCCCCATTTTCTATTAAGAGAAGAAAAAAGAGAGGAGTGCTACACCTATCGATTTTGCCTCCCGCATAATCTCTCGATAGGGGATCAGATGGTTATGGAAGCCCTCTCTGCATTTGGATTATCAATGGGTGAATGTGGGTATTGAATCGGGACAAAGACTCGGTAACCCTAGCATTTTCTGAAAAGAAATGGTTCCCATATGATATGAGTACATTAATAAAGAACACCAAATTGGGGGATATCTGCCGGCATGGTTGATGGATTGCCGATATTGAAAACCCATGTCGGCAGCTACAGTAAAATATCCCCCAATTATTCCATGTTTCCCCCAATTTGGCGTTCTTAATAAACTCATAACGGGTAAACTTGTAATGTTTGACTTTCAATTTACGGAAACCAGCAAGCCGGCCTATTTATTTTTTCAGGAGCAATAGCTTCAAATTCAAGCAAAGCTTTAGTATTAAAAGAATTCTCCCTTACCCACAGGTGGTAAAATTACCTTGATCCTTCACCGTGGTGAAAGAGACAGACAGTGGCGCAGTCTAAATCCACAGTCTCGATCGAGCAGAACTGTTAGGTAAATCCCTTATTATTAATTTTTCCACTTATTCCGGGAGTTTAACAATTAATCAGTTAATGATTATCTGGTTTAATCATCTAATTACTTGATTTGGTTCCCTTTTATTTTAGTTTGTAACCACTCTGTATTTGATTATTATTTTTAAATTTTCCGCGCATAAAACCAAGTGTAGTTACCTTTCATCAGTTTGGAATCATAAATTTCGTTAACCCCAAACCCTAAAAACAATATAATCATAATATCATAACCTTGTTTATAGTCGGAATTTGCAACTTTTTATTTTGATTTGCTGAAAATGGAAGGTAGAATTATTGATAGAGAAGAAAGGGAAGCGATGAAGGCTGTGGAAGCAAACGAGATTAAAATTTATAACGATATGCGGACTATTGAAATGCAGGAGGAGCATAAGAGACGTAGGTTTTTTAGTTGTTTCTTTTTTTTGCTGGTATTATGGTTGCTTTGAACATTGTTACCAACATTAATCCTATTGATTTTCTTATTTCTAACAGAAGGTATCAAACCCTTTCATTATGTGCCGAAACTAATTGATGTAACTGAGGCCGATTCCATAACTGTAAGTTCTAAGTCTCTAACTAAAATTCTGTTTTGTTTTCAAACTTCAAGTTACACACAGTTTAAATGTCGATTTATTGCTTGGTCGTGGTCGCAAGATGAATGATATAAGCAAATCTTTTGCATCACCGGTATCACCAATAATACTGCTTCAATTTACGGAAGAGAGGTGTGTTTTTAACTTTCTATACTCCTTTTTCTTTCAACAGTTTTATTTGGAAATACTACTTACATGAACCGTATGCATCTTGTTTGCAGATTGCAATAGCTGGTCGCTTCCTTGATGAGCAGATGGAATTTGACTGGAGGAAAAGTCAGTTCTTTATTGTAATTGGGAAGAGAAGTCACCGTGCTTTATGCCTTGGAGAGTGGGTGTTCTCTTGTACAGCAATGTTTCGTGTACCTGGAACAGTGTTTTTTTATTTGAGTCTTGACGGCAGGACACCCATTAGCCAGATCCTGAAATTTGACTATCTCTCAACTCCAACTAATGCGGAACTGTTCTCTACAGTTGTGGGGTTTCGCCAACAACTGTGTCTTGCTTACCTGCTCCACTCGGGAACTAAAAATTTGATTGATCAGCCGATGCCCAACTCATGTGTCCCTTCATCTTTTAAGGATAAAATTCTGCTCGAGCGCATATTGCATTTCTGCAAACGCACCAAAACTGCCACCTTCATTCGCTTAATCCAACATCATGGGTTCCCAATAATCCGTGGCGAAAGTTTGTACTTGAGGTTTCTTTTGGAGCAAAAGCTAAGGGAATGGATTTCCGAGAGACTGGAAGAGGGATGTACGACAGGTACCCAAATATTCAAGGTTTACAAGTAATCCATATGCTGGCTATCTTGGGTTACAGGTGGCTCATTCGGATGTATTCTGAATGGGGAAGAGGAAAGCTGTCGTTGGATATCGCCGATGTAGAAGGCTGGACAGCTCTTCACTGGGCTGCATTCTTCAACAGGTATTAAAGTTATACACCTTTTTTCGAATTTTGATGCTAAATACATGGTAATGTGCACTTGATTCTGGTGAGGTTGTTGATGGGGCACATTGCTTTTTTACTTACATTTTGAGTTAAAAACTGAAATATAACATCATCCTTTAGCAACCAACAGAGTACCTTTGTATTATTTTAACAATGACGCGTAGTAAAACTTTTTGCCACAGGAATCTGACGTCTCAGCTTCTTTTAGACATGGGTGCAAATCCAACATTGGTTAGTAAGCGAACTATAGAATTCCCTAACGGATTGACTGTTGCTGAAGTCGCATCGAAAAATGGTCATCACAAACTAGCGGCTCATCTTTCTAATATCAGTGATGAGTACTTACACTGGAGCAACGCAGCAGCCCTAGAAGCTTCATCCAGTCAGGTTCAGTTGGATACAGAAAATCACACTGAAACAGGTGGTAACTGTAAATCAGGCAAGAAGAGGTTCCGATATTATTATGTGTGTGGCCAGGCTGTTAAAATTCAAGTAAGACCTCTTCCCTGATAGCATCTTGTTTTATTCTGATTTTTCTCTCAACCCTCTTTCTGACAAGTCAAGAGTGTAGTTATTATAGGCGCCGCGTAAAGCAGCAATCAGTTTTGAACTTGTCTAGTGTGAAACTCGGCCTAGTTTACTTTTGATACTAAAAATGCCCATGCTTTTTTGTGAGTTGTCTACTTTGATAAGTAATCACTGTGACTCAGTCCCTACAGGATTTGATCAATCTTTTTGTATTAGCCGGTAAGGCGGTACTAGCTTTAAGTTATGGAGTCGGTTTGCCTCTGATAAACATGCTTTTAGTCACCACATTTACCAGGATGATATTGTTTACTAAGCCATGTGTTGCTTTTCAAATTTAGGCTGTTTTCCGAGGCTTCAGGGCAAGAAAACATTATGCTGGAAACCAGTCGATAGAAGCTACCGCAGGGGAAGCAAGTTGAAGCGTATTCAAGGATTGAGAACATGGAGTGGAGCTATAAATTGCATAAATCGTAGAGGTATAGACATCTGTCTCTAGAATGAGGGGTATCACACAGAATAGACTACCCCATTACAAGCTGTAAATTTCATTTTAGTTGTACACAGAAGATAACACTACTTGTAAGGAATCTGTCTTCCCAGTTGGTGGGACTAATGAATGGCGTCGTAACATTGTGGACAAAACTAGTAGCTGAAACCTGGATGAACATCATGTCCCTTTCAAACACTTGGTATCATTCAGTTAATATGCTTATATACAAGGGTCAGCTGGATTCTTAGAAAAAATATGTTTTGACAAACAAGCATAACATGACATGACACTATCTATAGGCAGTGTATCCAACTGCAATTATATGTGATGATTTACTTCTTGTTATTTGATACTATAGCATGGATACTCGTTAACATTTCACCTTGCTCTCCGTTTGTAGCTTATAATTGATGTCCAGGATGTTGCTTTCACACCCAGTGGCCTCCCAAAACAGCCTAAAATTTGGAAAATAAGGCATTGGTTGGGCAATCAGAACCATCTTGCTAAACTTTACAGTCACTAGTTTCCTAACAAGAGCAAACCCATGATGATACAAGATATCATAGGCTTGATTGAAGCCCATGGTACCAATAACAAGAAAGTTCCTGGGCTTTACCTAGTTTAACAAGGAACTCTTTAACAAAGAGGTATGTCTCCATGATCCCTGGCTGCAGTGTAAAACTGTAAATACATATCTGATTTTATCGGTGATACATTATCGAACTCGAAAAGCCACATCACCTTCGAACGTACGCCATTGCACATGGAGATGGTGATGAACAAAAATGTCTATAGGCCATTGAAAAATCTCCCAATTGAACAACATATCAAAATCATGAATTATTCCAAGAATTTTGATGTGGCAATGTCTAGGTATCCAAGATCCCATTTACCGCAAGTAATCTAGTAACATTACAAGGCTGTGTAAATATTTCAAGTAGTTAGTGAAACAAAGAAGAAAAAATGTTAGATGGAGAATATGTGGAAGGCACTTCGGTTCACCCAAAAACAGAACTGTCATGAATCCACGCTGTACATGTAAATGATGATGTGGCCACATGCTTTTTAATGATTACTCCTCCCTCCTCATGCCATGTGCAATTTGTATCATAATGTAGACACTACACTACAGTGAGTCCACACTTTCAAAGTTCAAACCCTACTGCTCTCCATTTTGTTTACTGCTAATTTGTCTTCATTGCTTGGAAACTATTTTGAGTATAATTGGGACAACCAATCAAAAACTCAAACTAACTAAGGTGTGGAATAACCATTGGGTGATGATACCAGTTATCTGAAATCGACAACTATGATACCAGTGATCAAAAATCGTCAGCATCGTATTTTTTACCGATACAATTTGATCGTCTCATTAAGTTCACTAAATCAGTGTGAGTGTCATTGTTGAATTTGCAGCAATCATAGCGAGAGACCAAGTGGAGAAACAGACGAAGTGTTTGATTGATAGGGTTCCCTATAACTAGTTAGCTGCCGCAGGAAAAGATGAAAGTAAAATTAGACATCTAATAAGTGATCATCACTAGCTGAGCTCTAAAGTGGGAAACACAAACAAATTCAAGAAGTGGACAGCAGCAGATAAAAGAGTTCTTGTTTTTTTTTGTTTCTCTTTGCACACTTTGTATTCAGTTTTTCATGTGCAAAATTTCAAACCTAACTTTTGGACATACAAGTTGCATGTAGAGATGTAGTAGTAGTACTTGGTAATAGGTACTATTAGACCATACATTACACATACTGTAGGATAAGACTGCCACCTACGTTCCTATATGGTTGGTCTCTAATGAGCTAAATCTAATCTCCTATTATTTATTGTACATACAATTTTCGGCTTGTTTAGGACTGCAAATTTTCAGTTCCATTAATCAGTTTGATAATTGTGCATTGGACCATGCATCCATTTGACGCCGAAGTTGGACAATGTCTACATCCTATCGTCTTATGTACAATGGTAAAAAGTCGAAATTTGTCAGTATCCTAATTTTATCTGTTCCGTGTTAAGAAAATTAGCAGTTACATTTAGTCAAGACAAATCAAAAATAAGGAAAAATCAAATAAGCAAAAATTATTGATACTTAGCTCCTTTATAATGGAAGTGGTCGATTTGACGAAACGAACGAGCTCCCCATTCTCCGCAACAACAACAAGGCAAAACTTTGGAAAAACAGAGTGAGTCACGTGTTCAACACGCTGTCCTTTAGACATTAGCGCTCGGCTACACTCAAGAGTGATGCTATAGCCCTCGTAGGACGGATATCTCCAGAATAAAACACCCTACTACACCTACTACTAGCATATGTGGTAGATGCTCAACTTGAGTTTGGCAACTCCGAAAAAATCCTTAAGGAAAATCGGGGGTCTCTCTAAAAAGTAGAGAAACCCCTTTCCCATAGATTTTACAAAGGTAAAAATTTGTTTATATAATAGAATAATACAACTTAAAAAGAGGAACTCCCTGATGTGGCACAAAAGAAAACAATAAGTTATTATTCTTTAAAAATCAATTTTATATTAATTGTTTTTCACCAAAAACTTGGTAAATTAGTTTCATATAATCAATAAATACATACTGCCATGGGTCGTACAAACCATTCTATCTAGATGGCAGCAAGGAATAATGGGTTCTGCAAACGGTGCATATTATTAAATGATCATGGATCGGTATCATAAGAGTTGCACGACCTATCTTGCAAGCTGTGTCTGTATAAATTCGCTGGCTAAAGGCCTCTTAACGCGTATGCATATGCGTACAGTACATCGTATTCATCAGTAGTAGTAGTATTACCTTGTGGTCCATGAAGAAGAATTAACAGAAAGATCGATTATTGTCATCTAGTCCTTAGCTTCCAACTTTACAGTAGTTTTCATCAATTATTCGCAACACCTAGATATATTGATGAGAGGATGACGAAGACAACAACAACGATAGCATATACAATCAGAGATGAGGCATGGCTTTCATTAACATTTGTACGCACACGGCCGTGTAAAGCGACATTTAGCTTTAGATGATGGCTCAGTACCTCCCCATAACATTATGGATTAATTGTTGCCACCGACTAGCTAGTAGTAGTAGTACTTGTGTGTTTTATATGCAGCAGCAACAACAACAACACAAACTACTGGTTCTAGCTGCTGGTCACAGACTTAAAGACCACTGTTTTATTACCTCTCCAACTGTTACTTTTGGAATAGGATCTATGCCTCTACTGCATCAATGGCTATGGTTTCAACAACAAAATGTGTTCACTGTAGTTTCTGCACTTGGAAACTGTTTCAACAATGTACATGACTTTTCACGTGTAATACACAAATGCAGAGGACTGGAGATATGGGTGTGTCGAGATAGATTTGTGTTCAAAATTAGACATTTAATTGCTAACTGCATAAGCAGCTGCTGGGAACGTACTACATACTGCAAAACCACGATCCACCATTATGAATCAATCCAGAATCAAAATCCAATACCGATACGATACCTCCATTAAATTTCCTCTGATTCACGCAAAGAACAGCAAGTTCAACTAATGAAAAACACCAAAATATGCGTGGGTGGTGGTGGGATGAGTACTTAATGGCGCCCCATGTGAAAACACTTATTATTTTGTAGATGCCTTTGGTTTTTTCACATGGTGAATCTGAGAAAACAAATCTTTCCGTATTACTATCCCATTCTTCGATCCCCATATAATGGATTTTGTTTTTGGATTCATGCATGTGGATTCAGCTCGCATTTTCTATTTACTTAAACGTTTCAAGAATTAAAAAAAAAAAAGTGTACCCTTCACCACTAAGAAATCGCCCATCTACAGTGTACTAGGCTGGCCTTAATTACGTGTTAAAATCACTAATCCCAATTATACATCATAGAGGTTGAGTACTTGAGATTAGATTAGTAAATCAGAGGCTCGGTATAGCTTAGTAACAAAATATGCATCCATCCCATGTTCCCCTCCCCTTTTTTTCTGGTATGGTAGGCGTGGTTTTTCTAACGGATCAACAAAATTTAACTTCGTACTTAAATTACAGATCTCAAATATAAGAATCAAATTCTGATCGGTAAATGGGCTAACTTAAACCCGTTAGCTAGAACGCTCATCTTCAGTATAATGATAAAATTGTTGAGTCTTCATATTCACGACTCTGATAATAGAAATATATATTCAAAATCACGACTAGGAAGGCTAAAAGGGATCTACAATGGGCGATTCTAACTCGTCGAAAGTTCAAATTCCGGAAGGTATCAAAATTTGTTGATCTTTTGATACCACACTTGCCTTTCAAGAAACAAAAAAAATGTCACACCTCACAACTCACAACTCACATCTAACTAGTGTAATGAATACACCTAGATGATAAGGTTAGTTGAAGATTAGATTAATTAATTAATACTTTAGCTAAAACACTTTACTTCCCCTCACATGGATGGATGCTAATAACTCTAGCTTTAAAGAAGAAACTAAAACTTAAAAAAGCTTCTTCTTCCGATTAATCAATTAAGCTAAAATTACTACTTTAATGCAAAGAGTACAGATCATAAACCCACTTAACAAGAAAAACAACTACTGAAAATTAGAATTAGCGTGGGCCCCACCATGTGGTACTGATTCCTCTTCCGGTCCCACAACCACTATCCCCCCTCTCCTCGAACCTATCTATGGCTTATATGCCCCACCTCCACTAGCCCTATCTGATTCAGAACCCTTAGATTGGACAAAGCAAAAACAGTCTTTTATGGATCCAAAATAAGACAGCTCAGATCATTTAATCTAATGGTTGTTATATCACCAATCACTCGCTCAATTGTGGTCTCATCTATAAAATATTTGTTTCTATAGGCAGGCCCACTGATTCAATTGCCAAACATTTGACAAAATTGAGAGTTCTTTTGATCCCCTTATTCCAATCCCTGATAATCATTCTATGCATCATGGATTGACACAAAAAACTGAGATACATATTGGTAACAAAGTAGTCTAAGTTATTCTAGCACATTCCGTGTTACGGCCCGCTGTGTTTAGGTTATTATTAGTTGTTTTTGGGGAGCACAAGGGTGTTGGAAAATAGATTACCATGTAAAAATTGATGCTTCGGAAAGAAAAAAAAGATGAAGAAAATGTATACAATAAGTACATTGGGATTAAAATTTTCAATTAAAAAATTTAACAAAAAAAATAAATAAAAAATAAAAATAAAATCTAAATAGGAGGAGGGTTGCCAAGAACAACACCTGGCATGACATCAAAAGACTCGGAGCCAGCTAGACTAATCGTTGGCTGGTGGTGGTAGACCTGATTGTTGTTGTCGTTGTTATTGGTGGTGGTGGTGGTGGTGGTGGCAGCTGAGGAGGAGGTGGAGGTGGTGGACCCTAGTCCAGATAAAAGCTCAGCTAAAGCAGTCATAGCTTTAACTTGCATTTCCATAGCGGCAATATAATCGGTAGCTTCTTCAAGTAAATCCGGGAACGATACCTTTCTACAACCCGGTACTAACCGTCCAAGAACACGAACTTTCTTCTGTAAAACCGGCACTTTAGTATTCACTCTCGCCGGCACTTTAATCGCCGGTTTCTTTTTTGAATTCTCATTACCAACTACTAATCTAGGTTTATTAACTTTCTTTAATTTCAATTTAATCCGGCTTGTAAGTATCGCTCTGCTCCATCTCGTTTTTCCTTTTGCCTCAAATGCTAAAGCTCGATCAGCCGCTTCACGAACAGCTCTGCCTCCCCGTGGCAGAGACGATGAAGATGATGAAGAAGAAGAAGTGTTGCGAACACGATGAAGAGCTTCGAGAAGTTTAGTTGAGTAGATCCGTTGTTTTGATTCTGATTTCCATTTGTTTGTTTGGATTAATTGTTTCTGATTGTATAGAGAAATTGATGATGATGAACTCAGGTTTTTCCTTTTTCGCTTCTTTCTTGATGATTCTGGTGATGATGAATTTGTTGTTGAATCTAAATTCATAATCACCGATGAAGATGTCATTTCAGATGAATTTTGAATCTTTCCTGTAAAATCAATCAAGAATGAATCAAAAACTATATGTGAATCAAAAATTCGGAATCGAAATCAAAATTGTTCGGATATGAATAAGAAGATTGAGTGTTTACCTGGTATGGAGTAGGAGGAGAATAAGAGTGAGAGTGACTACTAAGATGGAGAGATTTGAGATTGAGGAGGATTCAGAGGATTTTTGGGGAGAGAGAAGAATGGAGGAGAGTTTGAAGGAGAGAGAGAAGAGAAGAGAGAAATGGTTGGAGGGAAGTCGGAGGGTCCGAAGCTTTAAAGCAATAACACGACACCACGTGTGTGTGAGAGACAAGAGTATTTCGTACACACACCGGCCCAGGTTTTGTTTTCGTATTCAATTTTTACTATATTATATTGTTATTAACGTTTTTACCTCTTTTTCTTTTCTAAATTGGTTTTGGAGAATGATATCCATGAATTGTAGGGTGTTATGCCTAAAAAAAAAAAATATAGGGTGTTTGAATACCAAAAGTAAAAGTTAATTTTTCAAGCCGAAAATAAAAAATATTTGCCTCATTTTGTTCTTTCGTTTTTTGAATCTTTTTGTTTTTGTGCAATAGTCTCCAAGAGTCTTTTATATTACTCAACATAAGCTAAGCATAATATTTTATATTAAGGCCCTGCTAAAATCTGCAAAACTTCCCGATGCATAATTTGAAGATGTTCCATAAACGCAAGCAAGCTATATGGTATGTTTCTATTTGCAGAAAGACTAGGTTTTATAGCAATTTATTCACGATACGTGCCATGTCGGATTTTTGAAAGCTCCGAGTACTGGGTTGTCAAGGGTGAACATACAAAACTAGGATCCATTATATGTTGGCAAAAAGAAAATCGAAATGAAAAAAAAGAAAAGTAAGATTTAAAAGATAAAAGATAAAAAGCAAAATCAAAAAGTAGGAAAACGCACAATGAATTCATAGAAAACAAAAATTCTCGCACCAAGCTATTTCTCGTTTTTATTGTAATTTATAATTGCCCGAGAAAAATTTATGGAAATGTTTTTATTTGCAAAAAGACTAGGTCTGTATTCATAATACGCGTCATTTCAGATTTGTGAAAACACCCGGCCTTGTGATTGTTATGGGAAACGTACAAAACCAGAAATAGGGCTGTCAATGGCACTTAACGAAACGGATAGTGGTTCATCCGCTACTGTTACGTTTAAAATTAACGGATATCCGTTAAGTTCCGACAGAAATCTGAAATTCAATTCTGATTCCGTTACGTTGGAGTTATGGGATATCAGATATTTTTCCAATAAAATCTGGTATGTCACAGAACACACAGAACACAGAACAAGTTATAAATCCCGCCACACAAAACAAGTTCTAAATCCAAGAAAATCAGTTCTAAATCCATGCCGCACAAAATAGAAACATACAGATGTTCCAAATGGACCAAATTACATGTTCAGATGTTCTAGCAAAAGAAAAAACCATGTTCTTGCAAAAGAAAATACAAAGAAACTCCATCTCCATGTGTTGCAGCATGTAGTGCAACTGCCAACTGCAAATGCATTCCTCCTTAGTCCTTCATGAATCCTTACTTCTTACTCCTTAGTCCTTAACTTATGCATTTTCAAAGGAAAATCAAAAGTGTTAGTTAAGCTGGCAATGGCAGATTAGCAGTGTAACAAATATAAAAGCAAATGAAAGATTAAGATGAAAGGAAAGTTACCAGTATTACAACTATCACTGTCACTGAGACTGAGATCTGGCATCCAACAACCCAAGCAAAGCAATGCTTGAACAAGTTCTGGAGCTAATGAACTCCTATGAGATGTGAGAACCCTACCACCAACACTAAACATTGATTCTGATGCTACACTTGTCACTGGAACAGCCAATACATATCTTGCAATCCTTGAGAGAGTTGGGTACTTAGGAGCATGATTCTTCCACCAACTTAAGATATCAAACCTCATTTCTTCGGTGGATGTACTTTAGGAAGAACTGGTTCTGCTAAGTATGTCTCCAACTCTGACTTCTGAACCTCAAACACATTGTTTTCCATCATAAAATCATCATAACCAAATTCATTTGATGTTGTTGTAGCTGTAGAGATCTCAATTCCAGCTGAATTCATTCCACTATCAAAATAATCTGGAGCTGTAATGTTGGTTTCATAAGCACAGTAAAGAGCATTGAGTGAAAGCTGAAATTTGTTATAGTGACTTTGATAGTTTTGCACACCATGTACTCTCTTCAAAACAAACTCCACCCATCTAGCCTTATACCTAGGATCTAAAACAACTCCAATGCCCATCAAAGTGTTACTTTCTTTCCAATAACTATCAAATTTTGACCTCATATTCTTGCCCATGTCTCTGATATACTCATGCTCACTTAATTCCCATCCCTTAATGCATTTGTTCACTACTTGCACCCCATTATAATACAAATTTTCTATGGGATACTAAATCCCAGAAAATTTTGTTGAAATCACATCAAATAATTCCAAACATTCACATATATGTATTCATTGTTTCCACTGCTGAGAAGTTGATAGTATGTTGAAGTCATTATCCAAATCATCTAGCCTAACAAAAGCTTGTCTCAAATTTTTTTGCATCTTTAAGCATATTAAAGGTGGAGTTCCACCTGGTATCCACATCTAAACCAACAGACCTTGAAGCAAGAAACTTAACTTGGGAAATAACACATTCAAATCTCTCTTTTCTAGCCTGACTTGACTTGACATATTTTACACACTCTCTAATTGCATCTATAAATGGAGCATCTACTTTCGTTCCACACAACACAATCAAGTGCAATACATGATTACTACACCTCATTTGGAACAAATCCCCATTAAGAACTAGACAATCTTTGCTATCAAGCCATGACTTCAGATTTGCCATCATAACATCATTGGATCTAGCATTGTCAACAGCTACAACAAAAAGCTTATTATCTATGTTCCAATCTAGAGCTACTGATTTAACTACAGATGCTAGAACTTCTCCAATATGTGGTGATGGCACTAAAATGTATGCTAGTGTTTTCTTAATCAGTTTCCACTCATCATCTATGTAATGCATTGTCACACAACAATAACCATCTTTTGTATGCTTACATGTCCACATATTTGTTGTTAAACTACATTTAGATGTAATTGTGTCAAATTATTCTTGTAATTGCAGTTTGAACTCAGCTGTTAGTTTCATGATATAATCCCTAACTGTATTCCTAGTGTAAAGCTTGGCAGCAGGATTCAGAGACTTAACAAACTCTCTAAAATATGGATGCTCAACTATAGTGATTGGATAACCATGCTTAGCAATCATCTTGGCAACAAGTATCCTAGTAGCATCAACATCATACTTCCAATTAGCTAACTTAGTTTGTGCATTACCTATTTTGATTAAAGTAATCTTTCTTTGTCCACGCTTATTCTTAGGCTTTTCTTTGCAGGTAGCTGCATGGTGATACAAGTGGCTGGTTCCTTGGTTACTTGGTGCTTCAAATCTCCTCTTACAATGTTTGCATTCAGCTATAAGTATCCCAACTTCCTTCCCTTTTACTTTCTTCTTTCCAACTGACCTTTCAAAATCAATCCATACATCGGACCTTACTGCACATAGTTTTTTCCTTTTTTCAGTTATAATTGGATCTTCATCTACTTCTATTTATGCTTCTTTTCTGGGACGAATCGCAGGTGTAACAGCAGCAGGTGTTGAATTAATTCCTGAACCTTGAACTTCTGGTAATTGTGATGCAACTGAAAGTGAGAGATGATTTGAGGAACCAACATGGTTTGATGCTCTTTCGCTTTGGGACATGATTAATTTCACAAATCTGTAACTGAGATGCCCTAATTTCAGAAACCCTAAATTGAAAATTGAGTTTTTAAGATTGAAATTAAACTTAAAAGAAATAGAAGAAGAAACCCCTAGTTTTCTAATCAGTAATCACACATGATTTTTATAGAGAAGAAGATAATTTTGCACGAATTGAAAGGAAGGAGACGAGGAGGTGAGTTTGTGTCGACTGAACTGAAGAATGAGTGATTCATTCGAAGGATATACACCTAGGTATAAGAATTTACACGTGCAGTACACACGTTACCGGATAACGGATATAAGGCTAACGGAAACACCCTTAACCGGTACCGTTACGTTAAGAGATAAATATCCATTATGTTATCGGATACGGATATCCGATTACCGATATGTCGGATGTTAACCTAACGGATTCTGGATATTCGGAAACGGCTAGCGGATATCCATTGATAGGCCTAACCAGAAACCATTACCACATGTTTCCAAATAAATAAATAAAAAGAGAAAAAAAACCTGGCATTTTTAGGGGCGACCCTAAAAGAATTAGGGGCGACTTTTTTATTCCCAACCCATATACAACGTTAAGGGATGTCCTAAAGTTCAGTAGAATACGATAATGCCCTTTCATAATCGGAAGTTATTTTGTGTCCAATTGTTAATACTAAATCCGGAGTTAAGTAACGCAAACATACTACCGATTAATATATATTTGTGCCAAATGCGTATCTGGATTCTATCATAATCGGTAGAAACATTAACTTCAATAAACTACCGATTGTTAAAGTATAGAAATTCGAAATCTTTAGAATTTTGCTATTATGAAATTTGGGGATACTATAAAATCGGAAGAAAAGAAAATGTATAAACTACCGATTAGGAAAGTCGAGAAATTCGAAAACTTTAGAATTTTGGTTATTTGAAATTTGGGGCTACTGTAAAAATCGGTAGCAATGAGATGGCTATTAACTACCACTGATATCCTTTGACCGACAAAGCCAATGTAAACCTAATTCCATTTCTTTTCTTTTCTTTTCTTTTCAACTTCAACTCCTCTTCTCTCCTATTCTCCTCCGATTGCAGAGAGGAAAACTTTTTTCCCTCGTTCAACTCCGCTTCAATACATCGTTATCGTTAATCGTCGAATCGAATCATCGTCGATTATTCTCTATAAAGATGAAAGATAAGGAACGTAAGAAAGATCGAACCAAAAACGTTGTTCTTGGTGTTGATCCAAACATTGGAGTGCATGCCCGTAATAAAGAGATTCTCACCGAAGAACACGAAGAATGCGAAGAAGACGAAGAAGGTGAAGAAGATGAAGTCCCTGATGTAGATGATTCTAATAGCCAAACTCTCAAGCAACTTCAAATGGCCTCGATTAGGTAAGATTCTACCATTTTTTTTGGTTTCTATTGCTTCAATTCGACGAATCCATGAATATTTTTTTTAGGGTTTTCGGTTATTACACAGAATTGGTAGGTTAGTTCTTGTTTTTAACTTCCGATTGTGGTCGAATTCTTCATTTCACAAGAACGGTGGTCATATTCGGGTTATAAATTTTTAGGTTTCCTACCGATTGTGTAACCTTGTTTATTACTGAGCCTTAATCTGACCATAATCGGAAGTTAAATGTGATTTTGCCTACCGAATAAACTAGGGAATTACAAGTTATAGAGACGCAGTAATCGGATGATATGTTTTGTAATTAGCTTCCGATTTCTTAGACTCAATAAGTTAAGTATTTTCTGGACACAAAATGATGCATATTCGGTAGACATTTGTTTTGTATGGCTGCCGATTGTTGTTTATTCGGAAAGATAGACTTTAATTTGGCTTTTGATTATGTTTATTCGGAAGAGAGTGTTGAAATATATCTTCCGATTATGATAGATATTAGATTGGATAAACAAATTCGGTGGAAAAAACTTATGATTGTATATACTGTATAGTTTGCTAACATATGTTTACGAACCTATTGTACTTTATTTTGTTATTTAGGGATAGGCGAGGTAAAAAAGCTGAAGATGCAATTGTCTCAGATAGTGCAAGGATGGAAAGGCGTAAGAACTTGATAGCTAGTGCAAGGAGATCTAAGACTGCTAAATCCACTTCAATTGCTCAAGATGGAACTCAACAAGGCAGTCAAGAAGGTGTTCTACCAACTGCCCCACAATCAGAACCAGTTCAAGAAGGTGTTCAACCAACTGCCGTTCAAGAAGCTGTAGAACCAAGTGCTCCACAATCACAAGCTAAAATTCAACCAAAAGTACCAGAAGCTAGAGTACCATAAGTAGGACAACCTAGCGGTGTGCAAGAAGAAGGAGAAGCGGAAAAGAAAAATCCTCCTCGAAAGAAAGCGAAACACCTTGTCCCAAAAGAACTGAAGGTGAAGGATATTCTAGAAGGTGTAATCCTTGGGCTGCCGTAGGATGAAGGACAATTGTTATTTGGATACAAAGACACCTGGGCCAAAGAAATATATGAAACCGAGGTAATAATCGTATCCAATTTATTTACGTATTATCTTTTTGTTCGTAATAGTATTAAGGGTTATAGGTTTTGGTTATTCTAAAAAAATTTGAACTTGTCGTGTGTTTAATAGTATCATTCTGATGCGGTTCATATACTCAAACCCACCGCCGCACCAACTAAAATGCTGGATTGGCCTTTATCCGATGAATGTGAAAGGTTCAAGACAATTATTGCAAATTCGGGGTTGGCTAATGTTGCCGAGAACTCTATGTTGGAACATGACTAGGTGGCTATATCGGCGTTTGTGGAGAGACTTTATCCTGAGACCGACACCTTCCATATGACGTTTGGGGAGATGGCGATTACCCCAGATGATGTTGTGCAGATTCTTAGACTCGCTGACCATGGCAAAGGTGTCAGGGCTGAGTACACAAAGCAGTTGGAATGGGACAAACTTTATGATCTAACTAATAAGTGTTTTGGTTGGGATGCAGAAACATCAAAAACTAAGTTCGGTAGATGCATGAGTTATAGAACTAGACAGTTCAACATGGGTACTCTGATAGATATGTTCAAGGACACCAAGGAAAAAGAATAGAAAGGAACTTTAACTGATGAGCAAGTGAACCACGCGGCCACCGCATATCTCCTATGTATATTGGGATGTGTCATTTTCCCCAATACCAGTGGCAATCGGGTCGACGCCAACCTTTTACAACTTCTGTATCCTCTCAATAAAGTGCATGAGTACTCTTGGGGCACGGTATGCCATGCGTGGTTGATGGAAGAGTTGAGAAAGGCGTCGATGCTTGGAATTAGCCAAATTACCGGGAACGTGAGTCTACTACAGGTATTTTTATTAACTCTACATACTTAGTTATTTTTTTAATTTTCTACCATTGAAGAATCAATTTCCTAATACTTGCAAAAATGACAATATAGCCATGGATCTATGACCACTTCCCTATCTTGCAATTGGCCATTGAAAACCCGGCGTGGGCGAAAGGTGACCCTAGAGGAAAAAAGTACGTCTTCGATGACAACCATTCTAGGACAAAGGAGCAGCAGTTGATTCGTTTGAGGGAGAATTTGGACTCACTGAAAGCCCAAGACGTATGCTTTGATCCATACAAGGAAGACCGAGCTAGTGGACATATAGCGGGTCGGTCCGATTTGGCCCTTTATTTTGGACCGTTGTGGCACCCCAAGGGATATGTGATGTACAATGCCTCAAGGGGGATGCGACAACACGGTTATGTACAAGGTATACCAAAGGAGGAAATGAATGGAAATTTCGCATTGGATCTGGAACATTGCGAGTCTGTTAAAGATTCTATCACGGTGTTTTACTCGGGTAAACCATCCGTTAAATTCCATTGGGATAGAAGGATGCATTACTTGATCAACTTAGGAAGACCAGCCAACCAAGGTTTTGAAACTTCTCCCAACTATATGGATTGGTACCGGAAAGTTTCTCATCATCGTGTAATCCGTGATCTTAAAGCAAAGCCCACAACCCCGTATAAGAGTATCCTCAAATAGAAACCTACGGGTTATGATATATTGGTACGTATTGTTTTCTTAATTTAGTTTAATATTATGGGTAAAAATCCGAGTAATAACCGTTTGATGTTATGCTATGTATAAAAACAGCGGGAACGGTTCAAGGTTTTGTCCAGATGGTGCACTAGTTTCATAAAGTACGGAGAGCCGGTGCCAATTGAGAAGATTAAACAACACCAAGAGTTAATTGATAATGTTGACAATGAAGAGTATGTATCTCAGTTCGGGGAAAAGGGCAAGAAACCTGCAAAGAAGGTGAACAAAAGGGCGAGGGCCTCATCGAGCACTCAAGTTGAAGTCTCAAATGATGAAACCAATGATGATGGTGTTCCAAGTCGTGGAGGTCGAAAAGGTCGCAAAGTCAAAGCAAAGAAGAATTAGACAAACTCTCAATGTTTTGTTAACTTTATGGATTTCAAATTTTATGTCGAATTATGTAGTTTTTAAGGTTTGAGTCGGATTAAAAGTTAGTACATTATGTTTATGGTTTTGCAAATGGTTAGTTTTATGGATTATGAATGGTTTTATTGCTATCTTTATGCATTTAACGATGACTCGCAAGCGAATCACATGCAGAGATATGAAACTGTTTAATTTTGAAGCACAATCGGAAGATAAGTTCACTCATAAAATTTCCGATTATGGGGATTTTCAATTTTTTGTCAGAATCGGGAGCTATTTATATTATGTATCTACCGATTCTGGAGATTTTTCAAAATAATTTCAGAATCGGAAGATTTCTAATTTAGTTGTCTACCGATTATTGTATATGAAGAAAACTAATTTTTTCTGTATCCAAACAACACCATAATCGGTAAGTAAGTTAACTCCTTGAACTTATGATTATAACAATCGAATGTTTGTTTATATTGTGCCTCCGATTATTGTATGTGAAGAAAACTTTGTTTTTCTGTATCCAAACAACACCATAATCGGTAATTAAGTTAACTCCTTGAACTTCCGATTATAACAATCGAATGTTTGTTTATATTGTGAAGAAAACTTTGTTTTTCTGTATCCAAACAACACCATAATCGGAAGTTAAGTTAACTCCTTGAACTTCCTATTATAACAATCGAAAGTCCTTTGTCTTCTGTATCCAAAATCTCGTTTTGGGGCAACTAATAATCGGAGGTTTTTGTAACCTATTTATCTTCCGATTATGCCTACATTTAAAACACAAACCGGATGGTTATGGTTGTGTTTGTACCTTCAAAACCTATGGAATTTGGCAAAGGTTGAATCCGGGGCTACTTATAATCGGTAGTTAACATGTTAGATTATCTACCGATTATAGTAGATTCAAAATTCATTAAATGAAGGATTTTTGAAAAAAACTCGTTTTTGGGCAACCAATAATCGGAACATCAATTAAATCCCTTAATTACCGATTATAATAATCGATAGTTTGGTACCTTAATTACCTTCCGATTATGGCTACATTTTCAAAAAAAAAATATAGCCATTAGAACTCTCATCTATATAAGGAGGGTAACCTCCCATCATTTATGCACCACACTGAAATTATTGAGGTGAAAATTAAAGTGAAAATCATTTTCAATGGAAAGTCCATCATCAGTCGAACAAATACTTAGAATATGCAAGCGAACAACATCATCAGTTGCAGCAATGGAAGAAGAGATACACAAAAGAAGCAAACAACCAAAAAAAACTAGACCATCGTTAATTGCAACGAAGGAGGAAGAAGAGGCAATCGAGGCAAAAAAAACGAGGTCAAGAACAGTCCCATCAAAGAGAAAGATTAAAACAAGTTGAGGAAGAGACCGAATGGGTAAAAAATTATTACATTGTGAAAGATCTACCCGAAGAACATCCGGGTGAAACTATATTTTGGATTAATGTTTCGTTGGGTCCTTTCGTTGGAAAAATGGACGGTAAGAAACCACGCTATAATTATGAACTAGCCCACGTTAGTTCAAGGGTGAATCATGTTCTGAAATTGTGCACCAAGTACAACGAGTTTCTTGCTAGGCACAGAGGCGACAGGTATGCGGCACAAGATGCTTATACCAAGTGGAGATGAGAGTCATTTTTACCTTTCGAAGCCACATTGATACTTGAACGAAGGACTGGGAAAAAGAATAACATGTGATGTGTTTAGAAAAGTTTGAATGTTCCCTTGTAATTCTCAAAATTTAAATTGTAATCGGAGGTTTATTTGATATTAAGTAACCGATTATACTTATTCGTAGGAAAGTTTGAGTATTTGTGTTCCGATTATGATTTCTTATTACCGTTACATAAAGTGGAAACTAGCCGTGCCTCGAAATACACACTAAATCGGTAGATAGTAAATTAGATTATCTACCGATTGTTTGTTTTGAATGAAAATAAAGACTTTGTGTTCAAAATGCACATAATCGGAGGGGAAGATAAATATTAAACTTCCGATTATCATATTCGAGAGAAACCGTTCTGACCATTTCAACCGATTATAGTTCATTATTGTTCGCACAGTGTACGTTGTATCAGTACACTCGTGTTACACCTCACCACAACGACCATATTTTCAAAAAAATATAGCCGTTGGGACTCTCATCTATATAAGGATGGTAACCTCTTATCATTTCTGCACCAAACTAGTCTTTTGTATGCTACAAGAAGAATTTCTATCGTATACTCTTTCTAATTCATTCTATATCTCATCTTACAATCATGACAACATTTGACGCAACTGAAAATTTGGCGATTGTCAAAACATGGTACCATGAAACAAGACGTGAAGATGTCATAGCAGGAAGGATCATATCCGAAATATTTTGGGGGAGGGTGTATAGCCAACTTGTGCGAGAGTATGGAAATCCAAAGCAAAGATCCCTTCAACAAGTTCATGATCGGTTCCGACTTATCCAAAAAGGAGTGAGCGATTACATAACGATGCAAAAGAGGATCTTTAACCCTAACCACTTAAGTTTGTCGATCCAACAATTTGTAAGTATTTGCATACTTCTTTTACATAGCGGAAAAATGAGTCACTTAAGCTTGTCGATCCACTAAAGTTATAACAAAAATTTGTTGGTTTATGTAGGAGACACTCGCAAAAAGGAAGTACTTAGAGGAAAAAGGAGAAGAATTCATATATGATGGAAGTTATGAATTCCTGAAGTCCGTGGCCACAGTATAGAGAATAATGGTTATAATCATAAGTTGTTATGTTATACAATCTACCAATTCTGGGAAAATTTTCAAATTTGTTTGTCAGAATCTGGTTGTAATCGGAAGTTAGTATGTTATGTAAGCTACCGAACCTGGGAAAAATTTTCATTTTTTTTTGTCAGAGTTTGGTTATAATCGGAAGTTAGTATGTTATGTAATCTACCGAACCTGGGAAAATTTTCAAATTTTTTGTCAGCGTTTGGTTATAATCAGAAGTTTGTATGTTCTGTAATCTACTGATTCATAAAGCATCAAAAAAGAATTATCAGAAGATTCAATTCTCGAAAGTTAAGTGTACAAAATAAACAACCGATTCCCATAATCGGTAGTAATATCATATGATTTACCTACCGATTATATCATATATCTTCACAGGATTTTCCAGACATGTACAAAAAAGTCTATCAAAATACATCTTCCAAACATAACGATCAAACATCGTCATCATTCGAGGGATCAATTCGAGTAACACATCTGGATAGTTGTCGTTCATGACGCGATCCCAATCAACCATGTTAGACTCATATTGTTTCAACCAATCTTTACAATGATTTGTCGGGAAGTAATCCGTCCAACCACTCAACGGAGGTAATGGACAATCTCTTAAACCGATAAAATGCATCTCATTCACAAATGCCATAACGATTCTTCTATCTTTAACCGATTCATCGCAAACCGTCCTTGTAGGTGCAAACGTAAAAAAAATGTCCATTCTTAGGAGGAACAAAAAAATGTACCACGCAACTCAAAACGTCCGCTAGGAGATATCCGCATCTAGGCATTGTCATCCAATACTTGTTACCGATTGTCTTCAATCCCTTTCGGCACTTTACACGCGCAACTAAATTTTTGAACTCTTGTTCTTTGTCGTGTCTATCTCCTCGCCTCATCATCTCCATATAGAAATCCTTGTCCTTTATTAGTTGTACCGCCATCTTATTTCTTAAATATTGGCATTGGGTTACATATTGGATAACCGCCTCGTCAAAGTGACCCATTTGTTCCGTAGCAACGTGAAACCCACAATTGCCATCCCCATCAACCTCGTCGGTGGACAAAGCAAATGGAACAATGAATTGAGGGAGTTGTTTCAAATACTCTTCTATAATCGTATACGTTGATCATGTTGGTCTTCCATGAAGATCCCTAGGACAACGAAGAGTACCATACTTCTCTTTTATAGTCACCATTTCCGTTGGTTGTGTTTGTTGCGAGTTCGCTCATTTGATCAATAACTACAGAGCTAGTTTGGGTCTCCACTAACACAACTTCTTCCATCGCCTCGGCTTGACTTACTTGAGAAAGCTCCGTAGATACCTTTGGCCTCACTTGTCGGGAGGTTGGTCCACTTTGATCTTTTCTTAGACGACCTCTTTTCTTGGGTTCCGGCTCATCTTCAAACTCGTCTTCCGAACGCTCGTGCCTAGACAATATTCTTTTATTAGACAAATACTCCTTCAATTCTTTTCTTTCGATGGTCCTCGGCACTTCGGTGCTCGTACTACCCGCCCCCTTTTGCTTAATAGGTTCACCGACCTCCCTTAAACGAGGGTGAAGATCTTCCTCCAAATGGTGCATCAATATTTGCTTTTTGACGCCATTTGTTGTAGCATAAAGCTCTCTTATTCGTGCACACAATTCCGACTCCAACCACGACGGACCATCAACTACGGGGGTGCTTGGAGTGAAATTTAATTGTTTCCAAAATGGATGAATATCATTGATGTCAATCACTTCGACATACCTACCCATTTTATGATGATAGGGGAGACCAATACCTATCATATCCTTGCAAACACAAACTGTATTCTCGTTATCGTAAGCTTTATATAACTTCAATTGTTCCATCATGTGATTTATTGCCCATTTTGAAACTTTATGAACAATGCCCCTTAGAAGCAATCTTTCCTTTTCATGTTCCGTAGGGAATCTATGTACACTAAATTGCATACAACCCCTAATCTTTACGAGATCACGATTGGTGAATTCATGGATTGCTTCTTGGATCGACACAACTCCATTTTGACTACCTAAAAGTATTTTATTTAATCGGCCATGAGACCCCTCAGCAATGCTTGTCGCCTGGTTATTGAAGTTACGATATTCATATGTCCATGCAAACACAAACCTCTCCTTAAGCGGTAACCATTATTTTTTACAATACTCAACGGGTTTTGGGTAGTTTGTGCCATATTCATCCTCAAATTTCTTCAAGTTATGTTCGTAAATTTCCTCGGTCATCGACCAAACGATCTTGTCCCATGCTTTCATGAACGCTCTCCAAATCATTCCATCCTCCTTCCATTTTTCATCAAATAACCTTTTCTCTTCCTCTAGTTCTTCCACGGTTAATTGACTAATGCGCTCATCCTCTTCCTTTGACCTCTTGGTACCCTTCCTTGGTTTTTTAGCTTGGAAATGGTGATGAAAATTGAATTTTAGGTTGCATTGAATGTGCCATGTACATTGCAAGTTTCGGGCTTCCAGAAACACTACCGCTATTGCATGCATTAAGGCTTGATCGTTATCCATTACAATAACCCTTGAAAAATCATCGCCGTTATAAATGGACCTTAATGTCTCCAACATCCAAATGAAACTCACGTTGTTCTCATGATCCATTAAACCCCATGCAATCGTAAACGTGTTTTTGTCAAGCAAGTTCAACAACGGCATGTTATATTTGTTTATATTATAAGTTGCATCTATCAACAAAATTTAATGAAAGCACTGAGCCAATTGGATCATTTCGGGATGTGCCAAGAAAATACGAACCACTTTACCATCCTTTTCTTCCCTTCTCAACGTGTAGTCGTGTAACTCAGCTAACCACTCCGATTGTTGCATCACCTTTCTACCGTCCCATTCCGTCCTTTTGATCGTAGCTAGGGTCGACTTAATTGTAGACAAAGAAGACAAGTTTTCGGGGTCGTCCGCCTTTATTTTACTTAAGATCGCACTCGCTTTTTGGATCCGCATAGACCTCACCGTCTCCATTTCCTTTGGTTTTAGCTTGGAAACCTTTACATGTCCAATTAGAGTATCCGGATCATCGTGGTTGTGACAACCATTAGCAACTTTAGATATTTTCCAATCTTCACTTTCCCTACCGCCGGGCTTATAGTAGACAATCTTAAATGGGCATCCAATCTTATTTGTATGGCTTCAGTATTTCCTCTCCGTCTTCCTAATGTACTTATTATTCTTTCCCTCGTGACTCTTTTTCTCCCCACCTCGCTCACAAATCATTTCAAACCGAATGTCCTTCACACAACGGTTCTGAACTACCACGCACATCTTCTCTTTTACCTTGTTCATAAGCCATTCCTTTGCCTCTGCCTTACTTCCAAATGTCTAAATGCGCATATAGCAAAACAAAAATAATAAGCATAACCATTTAACATACATGATTTGAAAAAGAAAAGATAATTCATGACCATACCAAATCGTTTGCATAGTGTAGGGAAGTATCAGGCCTCAAATAATAATCGTCATCAACCGCTGCAATAGCCTACGTATGATAACAACAAGTTATGTATCAATAATCGGAAGCAATAATTAGAGGATACTAACCGATTATATAACAATCGGAAATCGTATACGACACAAGGCAACCGATTATCAATCAATCGGTAGCCATATACGAC
Source organism: Papaver atlanticum (assembly GCA_023531105.1). NCBI lineage: Eukaryota > Viridiplantae > Streptophyta > Magnoliopsida > Ranunculales > Papaveraceae > Papaver > Papaver atlanticum. The sequence goes on along the minus strand of JAJJMB010005286.1, from coordinate 4,445,060 downwards.
CCTGGACTACCGATTAACGAAATAGAAAAATGTACAATTGCTCTGTATAAAAAACTTCAATAATCGGAGGTATTATTCATTCCCAAACATCCGATTACAGTCCAATCGGAAGATAAATGTGAATAACAGTAGAACGGATTATATGTTGTAAATTTCAAAATTTTAAAGTTATTTTCTTTCAGGGGCGACAACCATAATCGGAGGATAAATGAATTCATAAACTACCGATTATGAAATATGAAGAATTACGAATATTTCATTTTTGGAGAATTTTGTTTTTGGGGCGACTACCATAATTGGAGGACAAATGCATTCATAAACAACCGATTATGAAATATCAAGAATTACAATTTTTTCATCTTTGGAGAAATTCGTATTTGGGGCGACTTTTGAAAATCGGTAGTAAGGTAAATGTATAACACTACCGATTATGAAAAATTACAACTTTCAATTTGGGGTTTTTTTCATAATCGGTAGTTTTATACATCAAAAAAGGTCCGATTGTAGATATTTTGGAGGCAGTTTCTTGTAATCGGTAGATATGGTACTCCATTAGCTACCGATTATGTGTCGTTCATGCCATTCAATGCATGCAGAAATCGAATTTTCTCGTTTAAAAACACACACAAACGCACATAACATGGGTATTAGAGTTTGTTAACACAATACCTGTATGTTTGATGCATCGTTAGCTTCGATCTCGGGTGATTCTCTGTTTTCTTCCATGAAAGCGTCGTCTAGGGTTTCATCTCCACAAAAGTTTGGATCATTCAACATATACCCCAAATCGTCTTCTCTAAACGGTAGCGAACCTTGATCTTCGATAAGTTCACGTTCTTCTTCGTACGCATCCATGTTTTCGGAAGTTGGCAACATATACCCACTTTTTCTTCTATTTTTTTTCTTCTTCTTCTCTCACTCAATCGGAAGTTAGGGACATATCTCACAATGACTCAAAAACAAATTCCAAACACTAATATAGAGACCCCGGACTACCGATTACAAGAGTTTGCTTCCGATTATTTTTTTAAACTACCGATTATTGTTTTGGCTACCGATTATAAAAGGGCATATTAGCCGAAATATCCACACATTAATCGGTAACTAATGATTCTATATTTCCTACCGATTGTTTCTTAACTACCGATTGAGGTGTTGGCTACCGATTATAAAAGGGCATATTAACCATTTCGAAAAATCGGAGATAAGGGGTAGCTTAGATTTACGCTTGGGTGACCTTTTTTGTCCTTTTGTGTCGCCCCTAATTCTTTTGGGGTCGCCCCTAAAAATGCCAGGGAAAAAAAAACGAAGGATCTAAAATTTAAAAACAAAATACAAAATCGAAAAAATAAGATACAAGCAATAGTTTCACAAAAAAAGAAGAACATTTACAGTGCAAAACTATTTTTTTGCTTTTGTTATGTGACTTGCAAATTTCCCTCCTCAGAAACCAACTTGTGAACCACACCCTTTTTGGCCAACTTATGAACCAACTTGTGAAGGCCATAATGTGAAAGCCATAAATCCTAGACTAACAAACAGTCATTTTTGTAAGATGCCTTTGTTTACTTTGAAAGAGATAAAATTAGTGCCTCTATTAGCAACCTATTCCTACTGTGCTATTTACTGTTACATGCCTATATTAACAACATTAATGACAAACCATCAGTTTAAGAATTGTATCCAAGTAGATGCAATAATGGGATCGCACATGAGATCTAAGTATACTAAATTAGTAGTATGTTATTTGGGTGTTCCAACATGTTACTGTGCTGAAAGAATACCTCTATGGACAGAGTAACATGTTGCAAATCCATAGCAGTCACATGCAAAATCTACTCACCTGCTCACCATCGCATTACATGCCAAGGGATTTGCACATGATAGCATTTCCCAAATATGATTCGCATTTCTCATATATCCATTTGTATTCTACTGCTCTTTTTAAACTATACCTCATTAGCAATACACCCACAAAATTAGTGCCAATTTGTGTAGAGCAAAAAAAAAAAAAAAAAAAAAAGAGGTAAAACAACAAAATTTACCTCCATGGTAAAAAAGGAAAGAAAAATCCTTTCACTTTCGTTCAGCTTTATCTTTTAAATTTTATCTCCTCTGACCTCTTCTACATTAATGCATGAAAAGGGAGAAACAGTAAAATCTAATGGAAATTTTTTGGTTTGGTTGAAGTGACAAAACCCACTTTACAAACCTTTTTTTGTCGAAACAGCATGGGTGTGTGAAAATAACATCGAGTGTTTTTTCAGTACATTCCATAGATAAGAAAAGCAAAGAAGAGTTAAACAAGGAGCAAATGTTTTGTCGCGTGAGAGAAGGTTATTTTGGTAATGCTGTTAGTTGTTTTTGTTGTATTATCTGGTTTCTATCACGATGAAAAAGATGAAAAGGTAGGGACGGTTGAGGAAGGTTGGTTGGGGCGGTGGTGCTGGATTTGAATGAATGAAGTCTCATGTTACAAATGGGACCTTTCGTCACATTTTCCTTTTCATCTCCTCGAATGAGTTCTTCCATGTTACAACGGCCTAGTAAATGATGCGTGTTTCCCGTTGCTCAAGAGTACTTAATGTCGATGGATTTTGTTGCGGAAGTATGTGCTATTATTTATGGTGTGATGCTGGCCAAAAGGTGGAATGTGAGAAATATTTGTGTCCAATCAGATTCAAGGAGTTGCTTTTCAAAATGGTGATTTGCCTTGGCAACTAGTTCAGAAGTGGAGGCTCGCGAAGAACTTTTACAATAATATACGGTATATTCATAGCTATAGAGAGGCGAACTTTTCTGCAGATGCCTGGGCCAAACAAGCATGTTTGCTGGCCGAGGATATTTATGAGGGTAGGCCAGGTTTTATTCTGTTTGTGGAATGGCCTGGAGAAGTTTATTATTGTTGCAAATAGGCTATGATTTTTAGATGGCCTTACGACTAGCTATTAGTCTGGCCTAGCCCATGTATAGTTTCTGCTTTTTTACTTATTTTTATTGATCGAGTAAAAAAAGGTCGATGGATTTTGTTGCATAAAATTAAGGGTAATTTGCGTTACCTCCCCTGACGAAAATCATAATTTGCGTTATCTCCCCTAAAAAGATAAATTTAATGAAACCTCCTCTCGTTACATTTTCCATTCAAGGATGTTTATTTGAGTCAGCTGGACTAAAATATACACGTGGTGCTTAGCTGTCAAAAACACCATCATCTTCTCAATCTCCGTCTTCTAATATATTTCTGAAAAAAATAAAAATACAATCACTTTCTTCCCCAAACCATCAACAGCGGCCATGGGCGATTAGGAGCTCAGTAAGGATTTGACGCCGAGAAGAGCCACTGCTTATTTTATCTTCTTTTGTCATATTTTTTTATCATCGTCTTCTTCTTTTATCTCCGTTGACGTCGGTCTTCATAAGAAAAGGAAAAAAAAATAATCTGAACATGGGTTTTGTTTAAACTCGAGTTTCCTACGAGTTATGAGAAGATTCATACGGGTTTGGTGATGTTGATTCTGCAATAGCTTGGTTGAGTTCTCGATTGAAAAATCAGGGAAGAGAAATGGAGTTCGGGGCTGTGAAGATGTGGAAGAAATTAGGGATTAAAAGAGGGATTTTACTGCAATTGCAAATTGATATCTCTGGTGCCGTTGAAATTAGAACATGAGTTTGATTTGAATCTGAAATCGGTAACATAATTGTTTGAACTGGTCATGATTGATGGAATTCTAGGGTTTGGATTGAAAGTTGAAGACAATAATTGAATGATGGGTTTGATTGTGAAACAAGAAGGTTGTTAAGACTCAGATGAGTTGAGTAGATTGGGTTTTATGTGGTTGGCAGCTAGAGTTCGAATTGGTAGAGTTTGTGGCCATGGAGGGGTCAAGAAGGTTGATGCTGGAGAGTAGAGATGGGTGTTGTTGTTTTGCAGTTGAGATGGAGCAATTGAGTCTGAAGTAGAAGGAGATGGCAACTAAACAATGGCTATGACAGTGAAATGCAGAATGGGTTGGTTTGTGTCTCAGAATTGAGATTGTGTGCTTGCTGCTATGTTGGCATTACAGGGAAGAAATGATAATGGATTTGAGTTGCAGTTCTGTGATTGCAGTTGAAGGTGAAGTGTTGGAATTTATGTGGTTGATGGTTGCAGCTAAACTGGTGCAGGGACAAGAAGTTGAAGATAGTGTGTAGCTGAGCTTAATTTGTACTGTGGATAGGCAGAGGATGTTGTTAGTTATGAACTTAAACAATACCAAGTTTAGATGTTTACCCTGCTACTCAACAAATGTTTCTCATCGGGTAAATTCTGAAAGATGCATCAACAACAACGATTTAAAACAAGGTTTGTGAGATTAATTTTTGGGTTACTATGGTGTCCAACTTACTATGGTGTATATTTTAGTCCAGCTGTACAACGCTGCTGACTCAGATAACCATCCTTGGACGGAAAATATAACGAGGGGAGGTTTCACTAATTTTATCTCTCTAGGGGAGGTAACGCAAATTATGATCTTCGTCAGGGGAGGAAACGCAAAATTACCCCATAAAATTATAAGCGAAACGTTTAGAAAAACTACTTGAAAACTCCATTTCACATAAGACTTCTCTATTGGATTTTTTAGGATTCAGCTTGAACCCGCATAAAATTTCTCTATTGGGTCTCGTAGAATTCAGTTTGGAATCCATCGCTTTTTAACATGGTTCATCATTCCTTTCTTCGGTTATTTCAAAAATGGTTTTATGAGCGTTTTTCAACGGTTTATTTTGAACCCCACTTTCTTGTAAGGATACCGGTTGTTGGTTGGCAAACATACGGAATCGCAGACGTATGAATATTATATGGATTCATAAAAATCAAGTTCGGTCGGAAATTTGGTCAATGATTCGTGATTCGGGAATGGCATCCATGAGTGCATAATTGTTTTTGAGATATTAATTCGGTGCTAAAAATTCAGCTATATTTTTTCTCGAATAGAAAAGGTTATATTAAAGAAAAAAAATGAAATTACAGGCCAGAGGGAGGTATTATATATGCAAAACCACCTTCCGTTTATTCAGTATTTGGTTACAGTTATCCATTATAAAGGTATCTGAGTTACTGCTCCATAAAACAATCGTTTGAATGATCAAGGCTATAATCTCATCCTTAGATTTCGCACGAGCACCAAACACTCAACCATTTCGTTCGTTCCATATGATCCAGACCAAAGCATAGTGCAGCAAAGTCCACACTTTGTTACATCTTCCTTTTAGAACATTTCTTTCTCATGCTTCAAACTGCTGTTGTAGCGTAGCTGGAGTACTCCATGCAATTCTGAAGATTTTCATGAAGTGCATCCAAATGTCCATTGTGAAAGAACAGTGAAGTAGATGATTCCCTGTTTCAATTCCTTCGTTGCAGAGCGGCCATACGACATTAACAATGTTCATTTCTCTATGACTGAGCATTTTCCTTGTTATAAGTGAATTATGGAAATAAGCTTACATTATAAAACTAACCTTATTAGGGATGTAGTTATCCCAAAGGTGTTTACTGTAGATGCAAACTCTGTTATCACCGGCAAGAAATTCATAACACTTTTTAGTGCTGAAATTGTCCATCATTATCACTTCATCTTCGGCATCTACTAAATCTGGCATTTGCCCTAAATCTCTCAAAATATCCCACTCCAACCTTTCATTTGCATTCAAATTTCTTTTTCTGAATCTGCAATGTCATCTCCCCTCCAAAACCATGCCAGAAATAGACGGTTGTTTGTCATTACAAGCTTTGAAAATAACCAGAAACAAGTCCTTTAAACACCCTCTATCTAACCATCTATCAATGCAAAATCTTGTTCATTTCCCATTCCCAACCTTCAACGAAGAGTACTCTTGCATTTCTGGGGCAATTCAAAGAACGTTCTTCCACAAACTACAACATATTCGGCTATATGAAAAGATCTTTAGAACACCACCATATTTCATTGAAAATATGATATATATATGAAGAAATATCAGTTATTAGGTTATTGCTATATCCCAATGGTTATAGTTTAGTGTAGTAACCTAAAGGTTAGGATTCCAGTATTCAATATCAACAATAGGCGCACAAAATTTTACAAAACATCGAAATGGGTGGGATCCGTGGATGGCTTGGACCTACTTAGGTTACCTGTTTATAAAATTATTCCGCCACGCAGCAACGGTTCAACGAATTACTAACTAGGGTTTGGTATGGGTTACAAAAAGGGCACTAAGTTTAGCCAATTTAGATAAAAGGGTACCAAATCAACTATAAGTTCAGTTATTCGGTCAAAACAAGTAGTAAAATATCTGCATTTGATTGTATTATATTTGCATGTAATTTCGTTAATTTACTAAAACAAGTATATATACATGCACATATATTTACCATCAATGACCGATTTGATACTATTTTTTAATCCTCCGAAGAGTCGTATGTTATGTTTTAGTTAGCCATATGAACCAGTTGTAATCAAATAAACAACTTAATATTTCACGTAATAACTTACGGGAGGCTGAAACTCTTGCCTTTTTCATCGTTTTATGTCATTCTTTATCGGCATCTATTTTTAGGATTTTGGAAATATAAAACGATGGATTTTGGTAGTTGTGGTGTTTAGTGTGTGTATATATAATTTTACAAATCAATGTGATATCATAAAAACGACATAATATGTTTTGAGGAATGTGGATAAAGATATGTATTGAACCAGTACAAACCGATCACCCAACTTGAAGATAAAGAAAAACGTAACCTCTGGTTCTAATGGAACACAACCTCAAATTTCATCGACTATATCATAATCCAAAACAAAGAGTATTCTTACAGTACAATACCTCACCTGAAATCCTATTTTTACTCACTAAAGAGCCGTCATAGGGCATCATCAAACAATACACACTAAACTAGATAACTGCATTTCGTTATTCGCCTATAACTATAACTTATAACCGTTACTACAATAAACATACCCAATCTTATAATGGCCAAGGGTACCAAAAATGGGCATATGACATTTCTCCCTTCTGAAAAAGATCATTCTCCTCAATGATAAATTTTTTCTTCATAACGAGCTAAAATGTCATAAGTATCCACACATGTAACATTTTCTCGAGTTTGGTGATACCAATGAATCAGGAGTTGTAGGACTGAGTGACCATTTATTTAGATATTTCTCATATCTACAATTGCATTAGGTGGCACCATAATCTGACCTTCATGATCAACCAATGAAAGTGTCGGAGAAGGAATAAAAGAACCAATATGTTTCTTGAGATAAGAAACTGAAATGGAGAGAGTACCAAGTATACCACCAACTTTTTCGTTCACAACCTGTATAGAGAAAACCTCATACAATCACAAGTAAGTGAAAGCAAAGACCCATGTTTCTCTTCCACAATCAATATTTATAGACCAAAGAGTCCGTGAACCTGATTGTGTAGAAGAGTTCTTGGACGATCTCAAAAATCAATATCCAAGATCAATATAGTAGTATCTGAATTGAGAGGATCCGAGTTCTAACAAGTATGATACTTGCAATATATCTTTCAAGATATGAATTCAATAAGAACGAGTTTTTTTTTTTAATCTCAAATAATAATGACTTAAACTATCTAGATTGACTCATACATTACTTGTGCTATTCTTATGATAAAGATAAACAATATAACACGGAAAAGAAAAAACATAAGACACCATAAATTTTGTTAGCGAGGAAAACTGCACCTGTAGAAAAAATCTGGAACCTCGTCCATTTTTTAGTACCACACTATATTAAACCTTTAAAGACACTAGCCTATATATTCCATACTAGAATGTAGTTGATACCAAATTAACCCTCTAAGCAATTCAGTTTCATTTGTATTCCTTAGCTTCTTGAACCTCGCAAGATTCTGCGCACTTGATTCCCTTAGCTGGCTCTTTTATATCCTAAGAATTGCTTCAACCTCAGTGAAGGCTTTTGATACCGACCTGCTTCTAATAGAAAACCTATTTGATTTCCCTTTTGATATGTTAATCTATGTTTGGAAATTTGTTTGCAATAGACAAAGTCCAGCAAACCTCACAAATTCGGAACACTTACACTAAGTAAGTTGAGATGCTTGATCACTAACCACCTCTCAAGAAAAATCCAAACAAATCAAATAAGAGTTTAAATATATATCTCGAGGAATCACAAATTCTGAAACTAAGAGGACTTTGTGATTTCTATCTATCTTGTTCCTTATCCAAGATTACAAAAACCTCAAAAATCAATAAGAACAAGATCCGGATTCAAGAACTATCAGTTAAAAGATAGTCTGACCGGGATTCACCAAATCTTGGAAAATCAAGCTTAGGTAAGATGGTTGGTATTTGAGTCTCGACCTCCAAAAATATGATTGAGTATAGTATCCCCTTCTGCGTTAATATATCTGGAACTAGATCCCTGAGCTCATATATTTCTACTGAGATTGTGAAATTCGTCAGTTGCAGAGTTAGGATGGTGATCTGATCTTTAATTTCGGATATATCCTTTTCAAATTTCACTTGTTATTTCTGAATTTTAGCCAAATCATTCACTGTTGGGTTACCAGATCCTCCCATGATTAATCAGAAAATATGGCACTGATGCCAATTATACTGAACCACTAAAAATTGGTCACCCAATTTAAAGATAAAGAAAAACTCATGGTTCCAATAGAACACAACCTCAAATTTTCATTAACTATCTCATAATCCAAAATCAATAGTATTTTTATAGTTAAATATCACTGAATCCTTATCTTCACTTACTCAAGAGACGATACATGGCATTATCAGATAACACACAATAAACTAGATAACTACGATTCATAATTAGCAAACAGCTATAACTGATAACATATTTAATGAAATAAACACACCCAAACTCGTAATGGCTAAGGGCACCCAGAATGAGCACCTGACAAGATATGGGTAACTTAAGTTACCCAATGTTTGTGAATTCTTTTTGTTTTTGAAATGATGTGTGTTTCTTTGAAATTTTAATAGTGACCCTTCAAGTAGCCCACTGGATTACGTCTACAACAGTTGTAATTTTTGGAGTTGAAATAATGTGTTTTCATTATAATTTTAAAAGTGACCAGATCATGTTGCCAACTGGATTGCATCTAAAAGAGTAGCGACTGTTGAAATAGCCATTTAGCCTGTGATGGCAAGAAAAGTGAGTGATGATATGGCTTCACCAAGATTAAGAATGATTATAGTAGCGACATGTATCGATGTAAGGGTCCCTAATTACACGAAAAGATTAAAATTATCATCATTATTTCTAGTTCATTAAGCTATATTCTATTTCTCCTCTTCTCACCTCTCCCCTCAAAACATAAAAAGTAACGTGTATATATATATATATATATAGGTAAAACCGTCTTTAAAACTCCATCTTCTCCACCCACCACCATCCCTTACCATTGTTATTTGATTTTTAACCTTCCGCTGATATTTCAAACTAATAGGAGAATTGTCCTATTTATTTTCCTTAGTTTAGATAAGCTAGTTAAGAAGCCTTTTTAGAGAAATCTCTGATGGTGTTGAAGATATTGCTAATGGATGCCTTTTTAACCACTCGCCAGTCGTGCATTATAATTTTGTATTTAACATATATGTATGATATTTTTATAAATTATGCTGCGTTGGCTTGTAAGATTCTATGATTATTAACTTACGTCTTCCTTAAGAGATGCGATCTTCATTGAGACATGGTTTTTATCTAAATATTTCTGTGATTTTCCACATATCTAGATTTTGATTTTACCTATTATTGTTATTAGATTTTTCATATGTTATATTTGTGAAAAAGCGGGGGTTTAACAACCACACCCAATAATTCGTTCGGCAATCTGTATGGACTAACTCCAATAATATTCCGAGAGCACCAGCTTATAAAGCAATCTCAACCAAGAAAGATATCAAAGAGTTATATCTCATTTTCTCAAATCAATCAGGAAATCAAACAGATAGAAATCTATGAGCCTGATTGATGTGAGAAATACTTGGACGGTACCAAAGACCAATGCGCAAGTGTCAATCAATTTATATCCAACAACAAGGTCGGATTTACCAATTGATTGAACTACGCACAACCTGTGATATTTCAATTATATAAACAAATATAATGCGGAAAAGAAATAACACAGACCCCAGAAATTTCGTTAACCAGGAAACCGAAAATGCAGAAAAACCCCGGGACCTAGTCCAGATTGAACACCACACTGTATTAAGCCGCTACAGACACTAGCCTACTACAAGTTAACTTCGGACTGGAATGTTGTTGAGCCCTAACCAAGTCTCACACCGATTAAGGTACAATCGCGTTCCTTACGCCTCTAGAACCATGCCGGATTCTGCGCACTTGATTCCCTTAGCTGATCTCACCCACAACTAAGAGTTTCTAAAACCCAAAGTCGGAGACTTATAAATAAATCTTTCTCCCACAGATAAGTCTATTCTGATAGATAAATCTGTCTCCCACAGAAATACATACGAAAATTTGTTCCATCTTTTGATAAATCAAGGTGAACAGGAACCAATTGATAATCCGGTCTTATACTCCCGAAGAGCATCCTAGAAATATCAATCACCTCACAATAACTTAACTATATGGTAGTAGAAGAAGTTACTGTGGAACCATAAAGTCTGAGACGAAGAACTTTGTGATTACTTTTTATATCTTACCTATCAGAGATAAATCTCAAGCAAATCTTAGATAAGATAGTAATCAATACGATAGAACAAGTAAGATCAGAATACGCAACTACAGAGAAAATAGTTGGATCTGGCTTCATGAATCCCAAATGAAGTCTTCAAGTCGTTAACCTAATATGGTTTTGGAAAAACCTAGGTTAAAGGAGAATCGACTCTAGTCACAACTAGGACAGAGGAAAGTGTCGGGATTTGGTTTTCCAGTTGCTAGAGTTCTCTCTTATATAGTCTTTCAAATCAGGCTTGCTTACAATCAAAGCTAAGATAGCTTAGTAACAAAGCATTCAATATTCACCGTTAGATGAAATCCTGATTTAAGATTCAAGCTAAGTCTGCTTAGAAATAAAGCAATTAATCTCCACCGTTAGATGGTCTTAGCTTGTTACACACAAATGAAATATACCTTCATTTAGATATAGGTAACCGTACCTAAACGTGTATATTGAGTTGGCTCAATAACAGTTAACTGAAGTTAGACATATGAACACTTTTGACTTAACCACATTCATCTAACACATCTAGATCAAATATGATGATCAATCAATCATGAAGGATAATCAAATGAATCTAATTGTGTTTCATAGAGTTGTTCAATTGTTCACTATCTCATAGAAATATATATGAAAAAATTGAATCAAAATCGGAATGATTCGTAATCGTACAAAGTACTTATACAAGAATTAATTCATGAACATTAATCCACGGTTTGCAAAGATTGCATTCCTTAATTCATAAATGTATTTATTCATGAGTATGAAAAACATACCTAACCGATTTTAGAACGTAACCACTAAGTTTGCAAACAGGTACGCAAACTATAGCATTCGGACTTTGGTCTTTTCCAACCGTTTACAAATATGGGTACGCAAATAGCCATCCCGGACCTATCTCAGGTAGAACCGTTCACATACTAGGTATGCAAACAAGGTTCCTGGACTTAACACTTAAAACCGTTCGCATACTAGGTATGCAAACAAGGTTCCCGGACCCAAATCATACTAAAATAGTTTGCATACTAGGTTCGCATACTGTGTTGTATCCAGACAAAGGTTTTTGTTCTAAACTCCCATTTCAATCATTGGAACATCCTTGGAAGATGACAATAGCTGTCTCACACAAACTATTAGCTTCAAGTAATTTTCAAGTGATCGAATGATCAATACGAAACTTTCCAAGTCAACATCAAATGATTGTCTCACACAAATCATGTAAGATATTTCAAGGCAATTTCCACATGATCATCTTTTGACTTAATATTTAGTTTCCAACAAATAAATTGTTTCCCACTAAACTCGCCAAGAATATGATGAACGTAGTTAAAACAAAAAGCTTCCAACACATATTTCGAGAAATAGATAAGCGAGATAAACTCAGCTCGAAATATCAAATGTGTATAATATAAAAGTCTATATAGCTATACGACTTAGTCTCATTTGGAGATAGAATAGAATAGACTTATGAGTGATAGATAAGTTTTAGTCTCCACATACCTTTTGTTGATGAAGTTCCTCTAAGCTCCCCTCAGTAGATTTTCGTCTTCAATCGATGAACGTCGTGAAGTCTAAAGCTCAACTACACATTCTATCCTAATCCGAGACATAGCTATAAGTAGACTAGAAATCAAGAATTATAGTTTTGATCAACTAAACTTGACAAACAAGCTTGGGATAGCAACGCTTGCAAGTTCGACCGTGCAATGCTCTAACATTTTGATTATTATTTTTTTATTTGATTTTCATGGTTTCTTTTGTTTTTGATTTCTAGGGTTTTCCTTGAAAATGAAATAGCAATAATTTCGATTTTCACGAATCGACACTGCTGAAAAATGCAATTTTCACCAGAGGCAGCCGATTATTGGAAGCGAAATTGTGATTATCACTGATCATGACAGATGCAAGTGAAAATTTGGAATTTATTACTGAAAGTTCCAATTTTCACCAATCACACTACTAGGTGGAAACTGATGTTCTCACTGAAAACATCTCGCATGACGCTAATTACGGGTAAAATTGGCAATTTTCACTAGTTCTCCTTGAAATTATCGTTGCTGAAAACTAAAATTTTCTAAATCTCTTGATTTGATATTATTATTATTATTTTTTTTTTTTTATAGAGGATACAAAGTATAAACAAATGTGCATCTTAAAAAAAAGGAGTTAGATAAACTAGTACAACCGTTGCCACGGTAGGAGGGCTGACCGAAGAAGAATCTGAAGATGGGGTTTGTCGGCGACTATTTTCACTCTGTTTAGGGAAAAATGATACTTTCGCTCCGTTTCGGAAAAAGTGATACTTTCACCCCGTTTCAGAAAAAAGTGTACTTTCGCCCCGTCTCAGACTTTTTCTGAAACGACGCGAAAGTATCACTTTTCCCGAAACAGGGCGAAAGTATCACTTTTCCCGAAACGGGGCGAAAGTATCACTTTTCCCGAAACGGAGTGAATGTATCACTTTTTTCTGAAACGAAAAATTAGTCGATTCATAAACCAAAATATGGTTGCATTATGTGTTATGCATTCTTTTTGGTGGTTTGCATAATGGTTATGCATTCAATTTTCGTGAATTGTGCCTGAAATGAAAGTATCACTTTTCTTGAAACAGAGGGAGCACATCGTTTTATTTGTTGCAACGGAAAATTAGTTGATGCATAAACCAAAATATGGCTACATAAAGTATTATGTATCCTTTGTGGTGGTTTGCATAATGGATGTACATTTAATTTTCTAAAATTGTGCCTAAAATGATAAATACCTCCGAATTTTTCGTAAAAAATCTAAATTTGATATTGTTGTTTGTACTCATTGCGTAGATTTTTTAATTACCTTTCCAACGAGATAAAATTTGAAAAATTCTAAGGCACAGATTTTTAGATATGTTATATTAAAGTTTGTTTTCCAATTATACCCCTAAAAATAGGATACATAAGGAGTCATAGTAATTGGACTAAAAGGGATGGATAATTGTGTCAAGTGAAAAAAACCAACCATGGATACCAAATCCAATCTTTTTGTGTCAATTCATGACTTACAATTTTAAAAAAAAATGGTCATATAAAGGTCCTCCCTCGCTTCGCTCGGTCGGCCAAATTATTTTAAGGAGTTATTTTAGGAAAGTCAATGAGCCCTTTTTTCCTATAAAAAAAAAAGAGGCCTTTTTTTCTCTATTAGGATTTGTCAATTTTTTTTTTTTTTTACAATTGCATGTGTTTTTAAGTAAAAAATAGCTTTAACTTCCTTAGGTAGAATGTTATATTATAATCACGTCATATCATATACAACTATGAGTTTTCATACACGTAGATTTTTTTTCTTCGCTCAATTAACATATTTCGATTTATTTATATAAAAATCATGATTACATGATTGCTTATAAGAATAACAAAAACATCAAAGTACAAAATAATCAAATCCCTAATACAAATAAAGTATCAATTACAAGTAAATCGCGAAGAAAAAGAGTCATAAACCGCAACGATATCCAATTTTCTATATGTGAAGTAGGGAAGATTGATGTTATTATCCGTAATCGATTCCGACCATTTAATCTGATTCTCTTCTTCTTCTTCTTCTTCGTCAATAAGAGATGTTCCTAAAAGAAAAATTTCTCATAATCTTGTAGACCCAGTCAAACCCGGATGCCCTAAATCTCTTCGATTAATTATAGATTGAAAGTAAACCGTGTTGAATAGGCGATGTTCTTGTATCGATAATAGAAAGCCATGAACCAACGATCAAAGTTTGGATAAATCGCCCTCAAAGCGAAGATAAAATCGCCCCAAATGGCGAATAATATTCGCTCCAAATAAAAGAAATATGTCGAAAGACATTAAAAAAATAATAGAAAAATTAGTTCCATTCAATAAATATACTAAAACTTAAAAAGAGAAGAAATCTTAGTCAAATCTGGTCCAAAATGACCAATCTGAGCAAGAGGTTAATGGAGACTAGGGTATTTATTTTCTTAGAGAGAAGGAGAAATGAGAGGAGAGAGTGAAGTCTTTTCCTGGTTTATGTATAATCTTAGTGAAAAGTTTTTAGTAAAAGGATAAATAATTTGGGAAACAAAGATTATCCCCCGATTTGAAATAACAACTAACAATGTTAGTTGCGGCAAAAAGTTTATAAAGTAAAATTAATTTCATTTTAGATCAGCTTTCAAACACTAAAGAAACCCCATCGTGGCCTCTCTTTTTACTTAGATTCAGTCAGGATAAATCTGAGCAGGGATTGCTTCATTGGCTTTGTTTCTTTAGTTTCAACCTTTAATCTAGTTAATTTTCTTCCTTATTTAGTTATTATTCATATATTTGAAGAGTGTTTAGGATTATAATTTGTTTGGTTTGATTCCTGCTCCGGCATGGTGTTTGGCGCTATTTCGGCATCTCTATCTATATCGCATGACGTTGCTTATGAACTTTAACAAGGTTTTCTTCGATGGATTACTCATGTTACAGATTATTCCTTTCATACCGGAGCATATCTTCATCAAAGTGAAAAGTATACTGAAATGGTCGAAAAGTGTTACATTGACAATTACCTCTACTGATTATACCAATTCCATTTCAATACTTCTAATTCATCTTTTTCTGGTGCTCTTTTCTTGTCGGTATATGCAGCATTGTGCAATATTTGGTTATGTATCGTTGTTGATGCACTATCGCCTACCTTTGTCTTTGGTCTTTGTTAATGGAAACTTGGTCTTAATTTCATTCCATGTCCCATGAAATTAAATAAATAATATAAAAAAAAACTAAAATAATAATATTTTTAACACATCTTAATTCGTATGTTTTCTTAATTTCGTTCATCAGATTAGTGTTTGGTTTAGCAGCATCCTTGATTCATTTTTTCCTCTTCCTTAGTTTCGTTTCCATATGATTTTTTTTTACTCGATGCCCCGAAAATGAAACATGCCCCAATTGAAATATGATTCTTGATTCGGCTGATACCACAATGTAAATCTTTTTTTCCTTTATGGTATTCAAAAGAAAAGAACAAAACTAGCTATTGCATACATTCCACAAGTTAACAATACTAGACGGTAGATTAGAGCTAGTCCACTTGTATTGGACGTTATGGGGTCGTGCATATGCAGCCAGTGAATCAGCAGGAGTATTAGCCTGCTTTGGCACATAGTTGTATGCACCGTCGCTATTGAGAATAAACATTTTGTTGGTGATGTCATCCTTTAGTCTCCAAATTTTCAGATCTTTCTCAAATATCCATTTAAACTTTTCACAACCAGTTGACTGTCACCTTCTATGATGATATGGTTCAGGTTTATCCAGATGGCTGTTTCAGCAGCTAACTGAAACTCATCTGCTTCTGCGTAAACCATTGAGTCTGATCTTCCTAATCTTGTTCCATCTTCACAGCATATTCCATAACAATCTCTTGCCAAAGTTGCACATGCATACGCACCATCTTTCGAAGTGGCATCCACATTGATTAATAAAGGGATGGCTAGGAGTTTTCCAGGTTACATGAGTGTATTCTACTGCATCGTGGTGATCATTCTCCAACACTTGAGTCTCGTCTTCTTCAGTAAAATTGTAATAGAGATTAGACCAGTATAGAGTAATTGCCAAAGATCCTTGGACATTCACAATCTTGTTTTCAAAGACCTTGGCGTTGTGATTTTTCCATATGGCCCAACAGATAGCCATTCACATAGCAAGAGTAGATTCATTATAATTTCTTCTGAGCAAGAGTTCAACTTGGTTTGTGAGAGTCATCTATTGGTTTTGTTGTAGCCGGAGATCTAATGGGGAAGCAAACAAGACAGCTTGAGCAAAGTTGCAATGTATCAAGAGATGATCTACAAATTTTCCATCATTGTTGCAAATATTACACCTGGTCAAAACTCCTTCAAAAAATCTTCCAATTCTCTGGGAGACTGTAAGGCCATTATGTAATGCTCTCCACATAAAAAAATTATTTTTGGCGATACTCTCTTCGCTGCCCGGAACTTTTTCCATGGGAATGTATTCCCTCTTGTTGATGAAGTCTCTCCTTGTTGTTCTTGCAGCATCTTCTGGAAAGATTGTAGAGTGAAGTTACCATGATTAATTAACTTCCAGATGAGACGGTCTTCAACAGCAGTAGTAAAAGACATTAATTGGATTTGACTGCAAGTGGATGGGTCTCTGAGTTGCTGTAGTGCAGTCATATCCCATCGGACCGTTGTATTTTCAAGCATCTCATTGACTTTTACAAACTCCATGTTTCCTTCCTCTGTCCTCTCAGGTTTGAATAGGAATCCAAGGGTCTGTAAAAGTATTGATAAATTGGCCATTTCCAACTAACCAGATAATCTTTTCTTCAACTCATTTCTGCCCTCAAGCATTGCAGCCCAAGTGGTCGAGCAATTGCTTGTTTTCTTGGCCTCCCAGAATGAGGCATCTTTTAAATATTTTGCACACATAATTGGTGCCCATAAAGAGTCTTGTTCCCGAAGAAATCTCCATGCTAATTTAGCAACAAGTGCAAAGTTTAGATCAGACAGAGATCTTAAACCCAAACCACCTTCGTCCTTTGGTAAGTTAAATCATTCTCATTTAAAAAAACGCATTTTCTTCTTGTCTCTGTTGTGACCCCACCATAAATCCCCGATGATCTGAGTTAACTTGTTGTGTATAGTTTTGGGAATCATTGTAGTTGCCATGTAAAAGATTGGAATGAGTGCTTGCACATATTGAATTGGCATTGTCCTTCCTGCATGAGATAGAGTATTTCTTCTTCTACCTGCTAGAAATACATCAAACTTATCTATGAGGAAATTATAATTAAACACATTGTTACCTTGCTGTAAAATCTTTACTCCTGGATACTTTTATTCTTTGTACATTCTTTTAACACCCAACTCCTAAATGATTTCTTCTGCATAAGTGTCCGGAACACTTTTGATATCACAATGTAAATCAACAAACCAAAATACCGGCAAGTTGTTCTTATAGATAAATGTTATCCTGCACAACTTTGCGGGATGACGTCCCGCTCAAGCAGCTTCTAAAACATTAGATGATCAAATAAACGGTTAGATTCGCATTCAATATAGGACTCACCACTTTTAGTTCAGGACCTACCATTTTCCTTAAAGCGTTCAGCTTCCAGATCTGGGTTTTAGATATGAGACATAGTAATCTAATGGTTTAAAAGCCGCTAATTTTGCTGGATAGCACTGCTTGTTCTTATAACAATCACTAAGTACTTATATTAGCACACCACAATTCTTCTAATAGCAGCTCCGTAGCACTGGTCGTAGCTGTCCAAAACCAAGATATAAACTTAGTTAGAATTAATCTTCTTATCTTACTACTAATGATTCCCTCATTTGACTTTTTGACGATAAACCCAAACCTCTAAACGACTTTTAAAATGGTACGTTTTGGTTTCAAGAACATTAGGTTTGAAATGGTTGGGTCAAAATTGTACTCCAATTAAAAGATTCTGGTGTGAAATGATGCAACGAAGTAGGTTTGCATTATTATCACATTCCATTAAGGCTAAAAGGGTTTGATGCAGACTTTCCCATTCATAACAATCATGTGTTGCTGTTGATAATTAAACTGCACATTTTCTACCCTACCACCACCCCTAACCAAAATGCCACAAACAACAAGAAGAATAGAGATGTTGAAAACAACATACAACATAAAGTACATATTAATTGGTAAAACTCTATCATTGTAGATTCTCTGTGCAAAGACACTGAACTAGATACACAGTGAAATACGCAACTAATGCAAATGTTAATGCAGGTGTGGAAGCAAGGGGCCAAAGGCTACGGCTACTTCTCAGAGAGCTAGTTTGGCCCAAAACTTATTACCAAGAACAAGGACTATAGGATATACTCTAAAATAGTCTATTTTTTTTTGGAAATGAAAGAGAGTCTAGCCGAACGAATGTAAAATCCACCATGAGGTATAATAGACTAAACGGTTAACTTTTTTCTTTTTCTTTTTTATCATTTTTTTTATATTATTTTATTTTCATAAGGCAAACTATTTATCGTTTTTTTCATTTTAGTTTCACAAGGCAAACCATGATATTTGCTTTTTCCATTTTAGTTTATATGGCAAACTGTTGTCGTTTTTTCCCATTTTAGTTTCATAAAACAAACAGATCAACTGAAAGAGAAAGTGATTGAGTTTGGGGTGAACGGAGGTTTCCCTCCGCCCATAATATGACCAAATTTGATCAAGTCTTTCATTTCGAAAGAGACTCTCAATCCAAGTAGTCCTTGCTCTAAGGGAGGAGTGACTCCCTCAAAATTTCAATATTCCTTCGGCCTCCACTCCATGTGAAAGAGAATATTATACGACAAACTGTTTACCGTCTTACTATTTTATTTTATTTTTTCTTTTTGGGACCTTGACGGCAAAGGAGTCGTATGTATCCCCAGCTAAGCTAGTCTACGATTTGTCTAAAATACAAGATGCACAAGGCCGTTGACATGTTAAATTTCTAGGAAATAGCCATTAGACTCCTAGCTCCCTTAAACGTATGGTGAAGAAGATTAGAAGGTGACCAACCGGCCAATGGACATTGAGATATTTTTTAGAAGTTGAATAACTCGAGCGTGGGTGGGAGGGAAGTAGGTGTCTTAATGAAACGACCACTGTTTATCAACTTCATAATCAATTGCTTCAAAAAAGAAAGCTTCATTTAACAAGAAGCTAAAGGAGACAAAATTAGATTAGGGAACCGTAATAGGGTCACCCACCTTATCGTGTCTTGCAAGGCAAAAAATCCATTTTGTTTTTAATGAATCTTCTCTTTTTCTTTTCATTTCATTTTCTTTCCTAAAATTTAATTTTATGAGGTTTTTATTCGTCGAACGTAGTCGAATTTGATTGGCCAGCATTCATAATCCTAGTGTTTTAGCTTTCATTAATTGGTGAAGCTATAGGTCTCGTAGTACAACTTTTGAATATTTATTCATCTCTTTTTTCTTATATCCGCTGCTTTGTTCCTGTAATGATTAATGGGAGAGGATGCTATGCACCAAAGGGAAACTAAAGGGGAAGAATTCACCCAAAGACATGTGGTTTAATAGTTGTTAACTTGTCTTAATTTTAAAGTTCTTGGACATTTCTCTTTGGCAAGAATAAGTAGATAGTATTTGTTGATCCAATTCATAATGATGTCTCTATCATACTATTTTAGTTTCTCCGGTTATTGTTAGGCCAAGCATTATGGTTGGACTTGTCGCTTGGCTATAGCTTAAATATAGCCAAGCGGAATTAGAGTTCAGTTGCACCTTACTGTGGGAGTTGGGCATCATTTAGCGAATAAAAGAGTGAAAAGAAGAATATTAAAAGTAAAAACAGGTTAAAACTGAAAAATCATATATGAAAACTCAACATGTGTCCAAAAACCGTGTGGGCTAAAAAAAAAGTGAACACTCAATTTCCGTAAAACAAGTTTTCATACGGAAATTCAATTTCTGTGAAGCATCGCTTAGATTAAAAGTGGAATATTTGTTTCACTCTTTAGCTAAGCCCATAGTAGTTGTCTTTGGCTATATTGAATCTATAGCTAAGCGAAACACGTTACCCTAGTGCTCGGCCTTGATCACTTTGAATTGCAAACAAAAAGAAAAGAGATTGCTAAGATGCATAACTCATAGGTTCCGCTATCGGAAAAAAAAAAGAAGAAAAAAAAGGTTTTGTCATACTCGGGTAGTGATTTTCCTAAAGAATTTGGAACTCAGATGTTAAAAATACGTTTAGCCGAGTTTTATACTCCGGTCATTGGTAGCCGTCCCAAGTCTAGCAACTAAATGCTACTGTTAAACAGTAAGAATTGATAATTAGAGATTGAACTTTGCTAATCGTTTCAATTAATATTCAGATAGTTGGTCTGAAATGTAGACTTAGAAGATATAAAATCAATTCGAAATGAGATTTGTAAAATATTGTATGTTGCGGCTGCTGCTGCCTCCTAATGTGGGACAGTCTTAAATAGCACATTTCATCATCAGCTGTAAGCATGTATAAGTCAATCATGATTAGCATTTTAATCCCGAAAACATAAACAATGCATATGGGCACCCACCACCACTACTACTTGTGTTCAAATAATTATACAACTTTAAACTGTAGCTCACATGCAACATAAACCTGATACTGTATCTAGGCTTACTCCATCATCAAAAGAGGCAAGTAACATGCCTATGTCTATAGCAACAAATATATGAAGGCCGATCTGAAAAACCAAAGAGAGGAATGCCGAAGATTGACTGCATGCTTAATTTTCTGGATGATCTTACAATAAAATTATAAAATTGTTAGATGTCTGTAATTTGAGATGCCGAGTCCAAAAACTTATCAGAATCAAATTTTTTACAAACCAACGGAAGAGAACGCAAGTGAGTTATTGTTGAAAGAAATCAACAAATTTTGAAATGATACAACTTCCGTTTTCCAACCAACTTACTAGTGAGATTTTATCCCTTCGTTGATATTCTTACTCTCCATTCAACAATTCAATTACTTAATCTTTTAATTGTCTATTCAAAATTCGGATGATTCTTTCTTTAACTCTCCCACTTTTAGTGACAACTTTTATAAGTATCATATTTTAAGTGCCTAATATAAAATATAAACCACTTGTCCATTTCTATCTAAATTGTCTTGGTACATTGCTCTAACTAACATGGGTTTGTTAAGACACTTATGGTTTATTTAAGTAAAATAGAAGTTTCTTTTCTTAATTCATTGTTCATTTTGATTACTATTTATGAGTAGTGCTAGTTGTTTTGTGACTACTAGTAAAAAAATAACTTGTACTTTTGCTTCATTTTGACAAGACAGTTAGTAGTCTTTATAATTGAGAGTTGAGACCGTTAAAAATGTGTTCTCCTTTTCATCCTTTTGGGGTAGTTGGAATTCATTCATTTGACTGCTACTTACCACTGTTTTATCTCTCAGTGTTTTTCACCAACAAAGAATGAAGTGAAAGTAAATTTTCTCTGACTCTAAACTGTTCTACATTAAAATTACAAAAATAGTGCAATGCTAGTACCATAAGTCTTACATTAAAACTGTTCTACATTAAAATTACAAACAAAAAAAAAAAGTCTTACGTTTCACAGTCAGAGGTAATTTTTACCATGGAATGTTGAAAAAACCAATAGTGGTATAATTAGATTTCACCAACTAGACAGACTTGTTGGAATTGTAATAGACATTGTGGTTCAGAGATTTGGTTGTACACAGAATTGTAATACATTATGGACATTTGTATGTAACCACAAAATACCCTCAGGAAACGAACCGGTTCCAGCTCTTGGTGCTTCACGCAAAATTCACTTTTCAGTTTTCACCATTGGAAATAACTTTTTACTCCACCAAAAGCTATGGATATTTTTAGTGTTTAAAGGAAGCTAACCACTCTGCCATGAAAGACTCTTAGCATTTTCAATGTACCAAGTGGTCCAAGAAACAGCATTTTAACTCCATTCTAGTTTTTGACCAATTTACTCTCCACTGATTTTTTCCAGTCATTCATTATAACAAAACAACTTGTTATCTATATTATCATAGTAGAGTTTGCACGTGTCACTGTAGTACAGTAGTAATACTGTTCGACGATGATAACATAGATGCCATTCGACGGGGAGGGGGTTAAGCTGTTTTCTCATGTGGGTTAAGCTGTTTTCTAATTTATTTATTTTTATTTTTTTTTCTTTTAAAGCTGTTTGATTTTCATAGTGGGTTAAGCTGTTTTCTCATGTGCACAATAAACAAACAAGACTAATAACATAAATATATAAACATGAATCAATTATTGAGTAAAACCACTTACTGTTGAATTCGTTGAAAACGATCGAGTACACGTGATTGCACATGTTTTGGTCTCTCTAAATTTGAATTTGTGATTGCACATGTTTTGGTACCTCAAAATCTGAAAATTTGCATCATCCACCACCACCTGATGGACAAAGGAAAAAAGAAAAAACAAATCAACTTCATCGGCTATGCACATGCTAGTACGAACTTATTAGTGATTTAAAAAAGAGAGAAATGTTTGATATCCGTGTAAGTAGAGTATACAGTACATGAGAACGTATCTAGATTTTCACACTTTCTTGCCAGTTCAAAAACAAACTCCAAAATCAGGCCTCGACGCAGCAAAATATGAGTGATGCATAGATTTGTGCAGCCGTTGATAGCTTCATTATACTCTCAGTACTGACACTCACTTGAGGCAAGTAGTTTGAGACCCTGCACTAATGATTTCCGAAAAAATAAAAAATAAAATGAGCACCGATTATTCATGAGAACATTAATAAGAACCAGCGTAACCTAGATGTGAGACCACATTGGATTCTGAAGCTTGGGTTGGAATCCAACATGGCCCTCATGCACCACAACTGCTAATTGAACTATAGCAGTATCTTAGTTTAGAGTCAACCATGTATATGGAATGTCCATTGACACTACCAGAATAGAAGAATACATTTCAAAATGGAGAAGACATTCTAGTAGTTCAAGTTAGTATAGAGTACAGATTTTCAACAATACACCCGTACAAGTAACATACAATGCAATTGATTGTAACTTGGGGAAAAATATCTCTGTGGTCTGTAGTGACATGTGGTTTTCTTATGCAGATATATGCTACAGTATATGTACATTACAACTTCTTTTAACGGGCAGCAGGTAGTTCCAAGCTACCACCAGGAACTCTGGGTTGAACCATAAATGGAAGTATAATTTCCGCAGCAGCTGAATCCGGAACTTCCTCACGGAAGGGTACTTCAAAAGCCACAGATTGATAAAGGCAAACTTCATCTTCCTTGCAGTAATAAACCTGCAAAACTCACAAGGCACAATCCTTAGGCATTTCCTGTTGGTCAAGCTGACTAATAAAATATTATGAGATTATGATGTAATGCACAAGGGAAAAATAAGTATGTTTTGCTGGTGGTTTACATAATGTGGACATCCCTTTTCCCTTGTTATGATATGGAAATACACTGAATAGAGCTTCTATCGAGAACCATACCTTGCAGTATATTCGTCCCACGGCAGGGGAAGTTGACGGTCTCTTAAAATGAAGTGATGCTGACCCGTCTGGACTAAGAGTCCCATCCAAGGGTTCAATAACTACTGAGTTTTCTGGCTCGAGTTCAACAGTGAATTTGCTACGTGCCTCCTGCAGATGAGAAGATTCATAAACAAAAATTGATGAGCAAGGTAAACCTGTTAACGAAGCTAATATAGCCCATGGTTAAATCATAGAAAGAGTAAAGAATGAGCGGTAGTATACAGTAAGAGAAGGGACCTTAGAAAAATGATATCCTTCAGGTACTGACAGTTTAAGATACAAATTTCCTTCTGCTGAAGAACCTCCGTCAACCGTAATACTCTTCGTGTCAGCTGAAGACCGCCTTCTAAGGCGTTTCAAGGACCTGGGTTTTTTGGTGGGAGGCTGAACTCCTTTTAGCTCTAAAGTAAAGAGTTTGGGGTCCTGGTCATTCAAATCTATGTATCTGATCTCACTATTATTTGTGTCAGCTATCAGAAGTCTTCCTGCAAGATATAATGCAACAAGTTCTTAATGCCTTTTTTTACCCAGTGATTAAGGTGTGAAAGACGAAAGAATTGTTAGAAACAATATTCTATTATGCGTTATGGGGCATTCTTATTACCGTTTCCTGCATCAACAAGTCCTGCCGGCTCTGAAAGCTGCATAAACCAAAACATGCACATGTTAACAAATATAAGCATGAAATTGAGGATCAACAACAAAGAACATGAGAGACCAGATAGTTTCCAACCTGTGCTGATAGAGCAGATCCATCCTTAAAACCAGCACGTCCAGTCCCTGCCAATGTGACCACTCTCTTACTCGTTGGGTCTAGTCTCTTGATCTGCCATTTTGAAGACAACTTAAAACTGAGTACACCCATTATTCAGTGTTCACGAGAATATCACTGCATAGTAAAAGACACTTAATGGCATGACTGCCAATTTAATGAGAGGCTAATAATGTCATGGATACGTGGTCAAAGTTGTATGAGAGCACCATAACCCTCTAATATCCAAATAGATAAACAAACTCTAGAGCAGTTTCACAATAAAGTTAACACATAATATTTGACTCCTCAAGAACGCATTTGCTACTTTTAAAATATGTACAGTGTTTACAGTTCCTAACCAATGTCTACCTTGTGATTATAAGAATCTGCCACGTAAACTTGACCATCCTTCACACATAAGACACCCAGCGGGTGCTGGAGAAGTACATCAGAACCTACTCCATCGTGATCGCCAAACTGCACAGATGTGTACAGTTCAGAATTTCTGGAGTTCGATAAACCTCACAAAACCCTGGTAACGAAATGAAGGCCATGCTGGCTAAACAAAAGTACCTTAAATAAATTGTCTGAGAAAACTGGATCACCTCCAGCTAGCAGTTTTGTTCCTCCTGTTTTCAGGTCAAGTACCCTGACTGAACTACTTTCACTATCCGCAACATAAATCTCCATCTTACCAGGGTATAGTGAAATTCCAGAAGGTTGTGCAAATGACGAGCTCGAAGAGCTATCTCAAAACAAAACAAAACAAAACAAAACAAGAAAAGAAGAGAAATGGTTATTAATGTATGACGAACATCAAGCAATACAGTTGCCACAAAAGAGGAGTTCTGGAATGAATAATTTGAGGAGAACCGTGAGAATAGGAAACCAAACCAGCAATCGTAATAACAGTAATATGAGAAAAAAGATTACTGTAAATGTGCTAGATTACTTTGGACCATTCAAATTTCTTTCATAACCATCACCACTAAAAGCTCTAGTAACTCCATCTAAAGTATTGTGCTCCCAGATTTGGTGCTGACCAGCCAATGCAATGTAAACCATCTCGCTGGTGGACTCAAAGCAAACATCCCATGGGGAATTGAGGAGCTGAAGAAAAACAAGAAACAACGACCAACCAAATTAAACATCATCTTTCTCAAACAATGCATTGAAGAAGTAAACAATAAAGCTCTGCTGTTCAGTGGTCATTTATAAAAAAAAATGAAAATGAAAATCGAGTATGATGTCCAAACTCCAATACACGAGCAATGGGACTTGATCGAGAAATGTATAGCTTATAGACAGACAGGTTCCTAGAAAAACAAAAAATAAATGCGCCTCAAATAATGTACATGTCGACACTTGCCTGAGTGGTCCCCTTTCGCCCTCCCTTATAGTCGGAACCTTTGGTTCCATTTCCAGCAAGAGTCTTCACCAGCTCATTTACAAAATCGATCTCCCTACATGAGTAGAAAATTTCCAGTAAATACAAATAAGAAAATCTTATGAATGAAAAATCAAGAGACAACAAGTGCAATTTAGCTCCCGTTCTCGCAGTACCTCAGGGCATGATTTTCAGTGTCGGCGACATATAGACAATTTTTCCTTGGGTTGTATGCCAGTCCCTGCAATTGAAAAAAATAATAATTTTAAGGCTTGGAGGTATGTATTCTACATGACACTTGCCAGAAGAAAATAATAAGAACATGAGAGGGTATTTTGCCAAATGTATGCATGTCCAAAAAGCAACGTAATCGATCTGTATGTCTGCAAAACCCAAGAAAATCCTGAGGAGACAAATACAGTAAGGATACAATTAGTAGATTCATTAGTTACCTGAGGACGGTTGAAAGTGGCATTATCGAAAGTACCATCCTGTAAACCCTCCTCGCCTGTACTCCCAATTTGGACAACAAAATTACCCTCTAGGTCTGTTACAACCTGACTTCCAAGGAAAACAAGATACTAGTAAGATATGCTTCCAACATCTGCTAAAATCAAATGCATATCTATGCACAATCAATCTCAGGCACAATAAAGATGTTATACATGCTCAGATTAAGTTATAAGCTCAAGAGTACTGTGGGTTTCCCATCTTATACTTCATGTGGACCAGCCCCATAGAAAATATATTTCACCGGGAGTAAGACACTGCTTGTCAAGGAATTGATTAAACATTGAAACCCAGAGAGCTTACAATGCGATTATGGTTATTGTCTAGTAAATGATTAAACATTGAAACCGAGAGAACTTACAATGCGGTTATGGTTACTGTCTGCAATAAATAACCTATTGTTTAAGAGATCAACTGCCAGCTTGCCAGGAAACTTTAGTGGAGACGTCAATAAACGTGGATCATTGTCCTTCTCCAATGACAAAGGAAGAGGAGTGCTGTCTAAGATATCTTTCTCACCATAAAACAAAAGAGCTGCCTCCACCAAGTCGTCAAGATCCTGAAGCATAGTATCATGCGTATTTTAGAATTGTGAAGCAACTTCAGGAGATAAATAATTGATAAAGAAAGACATCAATACCTTACGACGACCCTCGCCTGCTATTTGTGCTAAGAGCTTACCGTTGGGGCTAACGATAGCAAAAGTGGGCCATGAACTTACACCTAATTCTCTCCATAAATACATATCTCCATCGTTCACAACCTACAGTGATTAATTTGAAGAATAAGATTAGTAATGGATAACTCCAGGAAGGGACAGGACGCAATACTGAAATATAAGAAAGCTGTCAGCTATGGTCTAAGGATATTGGTCTCATCAGTTCAGCCGTGGAAGCAATTAATTTAGAAGTCAAGAATTTCAAAGTCAACCAGACTGTTAAGTGAGTCAATTTAAGCAGAATCAATCGGATAAAAGCACAAAACTAATGTAGAGAATGGTTAGATGGTTAACATACCGGGTGAGTGATGTCATAGCGTAACACCGCATTCCGAATAGCTTCTAAATCCTTCTCGTTGTCAAATTTAGCTGAATGCACTCCAACAACAGTGAACTGCAGAAAGAGAACATGAAATCGAACACCTCAAAAGAAGTTCTGGAGCCATTAAGTGGTAAACCATGAGAAAGAAAGAGAGACTCGCCGGCTGATCCTTATACTTTTTCTCCAAATAATCTAGGTCTGGAAGCACATGCATACAGTTTATACAGCAATAGGTCCAAAAGTCCAATAGCACAACCTTTCCTTTCAAATCCTGTCCAGAACAGAAAGCTTTTAACTTTTAGCCATGATTCAGTAAGATTATCAGTGTTAGTATCTGGTTGTAGTTGAAGTGCTTATACGATACTAAACTCATGCAGAGTGCATTAAATGGAAGATTGAAACAACCACATATTACATGATTATGGAATACTTTCTTAATAATTGCACGCTTCTTCCATGAATCTCACAATACGAAGCAATATGGATATACACGCGCTGTTGTTTATATAACGAAACTATTTATTCTGCCATAGTGCATATACATTTTACCTTGCGCAACTGAAGTGGAGCTGTATTAATCCAATCAAGTCTAGATGGAAACTCTGGCACAATTTGAGCAGACCCCCTTGCATAGCAGATATAAGAAATTAAAATCATACAGCTAAAATACTTCGTTAATTGAATTCAAGAAACCTATTTACGTCAAGCAAAAAAAATAAAAAAAAATTCCACTTATATAACATACCTGGCCTCCACATCTGATATGTAGTTCACAAATTGTTGGACTCTTGCGGATTGTGCTTGTCCTATAGATAGTATAGTAGGTAGAATTGGTTTACTATAAGATATTTAGAGTAGAAAGTATAAGCAACCAGTAGGATACATGAATTTCTAATCAATTTCAGTACTGACGACCGTGCCACTCAGCTCTGTAGCCTAACATTATCATCAAAACGAATCCCCAGATATAGGAAACAGAAACAAAAGTAAAAACTCATAATGCACTTTTCTTCAAGAATTTGCTAGAGCATAAGAACTCTCACAAGAGTTCATGCAGGAGTACCCAAAAGATAAGAACTCTCATCCTTTCCAACCAACCCACATCTCAAAGCACGAGTATTGGAGTAAAAATAGACAGACATAAAACTTTCTTATACCTTCATTCTGTCCAAAAGTAGGACGGCTGACCCCAAACAACAAGTTCTGAATAGCTTTTGGAGACATGTACTGCATTGCCTGAACATCCAAAATGCTTCCAGATTTAGACAAAGCTACATTCAGAGATACAGAAGAAAGGTAATCCTTCTTCTATATCTAATTAGTGCAGTGAAGAGACTAAACTAGACATAAAACCAACATAGAACTTTCACTGTGTTTATCTTATCGATTAATACCTTCCAATTGGTGGCTGTGAAAGCGACACAAGACAGAGCAACACCCAAACTTGCATATTTCAAGATATTTCGTCGAGAACCCTGAAACCTGTCAGTAGGTAAGTTCTGCAGCCTTAAGGTTAGTTTATTGACCCATATAAATTTCTCACAGGTCAGGTATTGCTTCAGACACAAAACAATGACAACACTGGTTCAGAATTTTGAAATATTTGACTTCGTTTCAGCTGAGCTAATCCTGGTTGTTAAAATGAGGGGTACCTGCTTAAAGCACCGTCTTAGTTAAATTAGTTAAAGTCAGTGTGTTAATAGTATTACCTTCCTTGAAGATTCAACTACTGAAAAAAACGTAATACTAAAACCTCTAAAAGTTAACTTATTGGTCGTCTTCAATTATTTACCAGTTTCAACTCCTAAAAAACTAAGAGAGGCAGACAAACTACTTAGATCTTCAGTGTGTTTGCTAGGCCAACTAGGAGAAACTTCATAGAAATCAAAGCATAACTGTAGAAATGAATTATACAACTAAGCACCTTTTGTATAATTAATTATAACTGCCAATTCACTGAAAGTTGCATGGTTGAATCCATCTTACCCTCCAGCAGCAAGGATTTCCTCCTTGGTAGATTGTGCATTCATAGATGAAACACCTTCCATGTTATCTTGAAACATCTCCCCGGTAGTTTGAACCACAGAAGAAACATACTGAGCATCTTGGATCGCTTCATCTGCAACCATTTTCTTTGTTAGACTTCAAAGTGAACAAAATGTAACTAACCTTAATCACTGCACCAACAGATTATAATTAGTATTGACACTAGTATTGGCAGACAACACAGCAATCTAAAGCTACATCTGCAGTCTTTAGTCTCTTTATTAGACCTCATTGTGACACATGAAACATTGTTAAACTTGTATACAAGTGAACCAGCTAAAGAGTAACACTATAATGGCAGAACTCAGAAGGACACAAAACAATCAAAATATGAACCAATAACCAGTTCCTTGAAAAGATATATTTACTTCCACAACACAGTAAACCATTAATCATTAATAGTTCTTTAGAATTACTGCAAAATGTATCTTCCAGCATGCCACTACTGATGGATGCAACAGGGTATTCAAATTAAATAAACTACAGAATATGCCCATTACATACTATCACAACCAGAAACACCACCACCACCACCAAGAATGTCTTGAATTGAGATATTTTGTATCTCCTTCTTGATAAGAGCTGGGCCAGCTTGTTTCAGAGTTTCTCCGGGTAATGATGTTGTCACAGCTATACATCTACATGAAAATGAAAAACATGTAATCGATTTTTTTACAAATGAACCAGGACAAGTGCAAAGTAAGTGTCCAGTCTCCCAGAGAATGCTTTAAGTATAAACAGAACCCTGTGTGAGTAAATTTTCAATATGTATGTAAAGGTATCCGAAGAGACTCACCTCATATGTGCAGCTTTTGCAGCTTGAACTCCAGCTAGTGCATCCTCAATGACAATACACTGGAAAGCAGGGAGGAAGTAAGACGGTATAAAAGAAAATTAAGCAATAATCATCAAATAGAGAGTGGAAACCCTCAATTTTGGGCATGATGCAAGGCCATGAGGATGTGGTAGAATATCACATCACATACAAAAGGATGCTAAATTCTACAAACATTAGTGACCTTTCTACAATGATAACATATAATAGCCCTCTGGAGAGTCTGTTAGTTGGTATACCTCAGAAGGGGGCACATTCAAGTATTTTGACGCAGCTAAAAAAATATCTGGCGCAGGTTTCAAATTTTCGAATGCATCTGCTGATACAATTGCATCAAACCTGGAACAAAATGGGATGCACAGCATAGTCAGATCAAGCATAGGTTGATAAGGGTAAGTTAAAAAGCAACTTATCGCTCAAATCATTGGAAAGGGATTCAGGCAAAATCACCATAAGCATCCTTGATATCACTGATCTGCTTAGGCTTACATGACAAATTAAATATGTGAGGACCTTTTTTTAATTATTATTTCCTTTTATGCCAACGGAGTCGGAGACTTAGAGAACAAGAATGGGCACAGAGCAACATAAGGGAGATTATGATGTTTTATGTTTCTAATTTTAGAAATCAGGGGCTTAGATAATCACTGCACAATGGTAAGTACTCAATAGGCCACCACATTGATGACCAATATAGGAGGGAACCTGGAAATGCAACTTTGTTTTTCCATGGATGTATAAACTTCAGCTGAAAAGTTATAAAGGCTTACATTGACAAAGGTAAACCAGCAGCGGCTAAATTTGCGTCAACCTTGATCCGATCAGCACTGGAAGCAACGGCTACTTTCAGACCATTTTTTTTACACTGAAGCATAGAAACTATAAGTCACCTATTGGTAAAGCAGAAAATACAAGAAATGAACCACTTTCATATCTTACCTCTGTGATGAGTTCAAGAGCACCAGGAAATCCTATTCCAGAGTCTGGTTTTGTAAACTGCAGGAAGTTTTGATCATAACATTAACAGCAAGTCAAATACCAAAATGATCTGATAGACTGATACAACACTCAAATATCATTTCCTTTGCCATTTTAAATGAGTTCTGGGTAGATGATACATCAATTACCTTACTAAGATATATTTCAAAAAAACGTTTCTTTGCCACCTCAGTATCAAATCCCTCAACTCCCTTCAGAGAAGCAACACCTCCTAGAAAGTTTGCCTCCCCTGATAGTCCACAACAACCAAACACAATATAACTAATTATCATTTGCAGCCATTGACACAAAGAAAAAGAACATCTTAATGAAATTATTGTGTATGCAGAAATTTACCAGTTCCAGTAAAAGGTGCAAAATCTTCAGCTGTAACTTCCACTCCCATCTCCGCAAACAAATCAACCCCAGCCATTCGAGATGGTTCTTCACTATCACAAAGAACACCATCCATATCGAACAACACAGCCGATACTTTCCCCCACTTATTTTCAGTTTCACTAACATTTTGCTCTTCTAGTTTCAAACAAGATGTAGTAATACTCTTCCTAATATGCTTTCCGCGAGAACTCACTAGATTTTCTTGTCGCAATTGATGAATCAAACTCGACCCAGAACTAAAGAAGGATAACGAATTTAACTTCGAGAAACATGGATAACAAACAGGAATAGAAGCTTTCTTGCTAAGCGATGGCGTCGACAATCGTAACGCCATATCTAACAAAATAACCTGTTTGTGGCGGGGAAAGTTTTGATACACTTTTATATAGACATTTATACACCTCTGACTAAAACAGCCTCTTAAATCTCCAATCTAGACATACAATTGAAGTGAGGCTTTGCCCCTTGCATCTTCAATAGAGTAATTTATACCAGTATAATACAACAGCACAGCAAATTCAATTCACAGATAGTGACCAGTTCTTTGCTAACCAATCAAATTTTCCACATTATCCACTTACTGACCATTGGATGGTAAGGTTTCTAGAGATTTGCGGGAGAAGCATCTCACAAAATGGCTAATCAAGCTCTAAATTATCAAGACAGAAATTAAAATCACAGAATTTTCTCAGTGAATATCTGAATCTATTTATTTACTAATAGTAATAGTAACAGTAAGAGTTCCTCAGTTAAATCCGGTTACATCATCATCATCATCGGCTAATTTATTGTTCATCACTAATACAATCAGAAGTAAAAAGATCTAAAGATGATCAAATCTAACCGTACAAAATGAAATCAAGTTGGAGGAGGTGTGAGGGATATCGATACTCCAGATGAGCTTGAGAGCAAAATGACCAAAGCGAGACCTATCCATATGACAAAATAGAAAATTCCAACTCGCGCCTTCACACACATAAACTCAGAAAGGTCATCATTGAGATTTGTGCCACCGATCTTCAGTAACGATTTCAGCCGATTCAAGTCAATTCCAGATCGTTTGAGGAGATCTATCATCATCATCTCCTCCGCGTCCTTGTTCTCTGTCTTCTTCTTTGAATGTGATGAAATAGCTTTTGATTCTGCAAATTCATTAGGCGAAACGTTGACGCTGCTGTTGATGACTTCGAATGAAGCAGCGAGAGTTGAATCATCTGGCAACTCAAGATTCTGCAACTAAAATACATTAGATTGAAGAAAAACATCATTCAATTGTGAGGAAATTTAAAAATTATGTGAATAATTACTTTGGAAATTTCTGTTGTGGTTGAGATTTCAGATTCGTCAGATTTAGCTTGACTTGAATTCACTGTGTAACTGGTGATTTCAGATGAAGCTGAGAGAGGTGAAGATTTAGCTTGAGCCGGATTCATGGTGCAACTGGTGATTTCATCAGATAAAGCTGAGAGAGACGAATCGGTATCGAAAACGAGATTCTGGAATTGAAAAAAATGACAACAACATTATAATCGATTTTATTCCGAATTTATCAATCAAATTTTGATAAAATATTAAGTAATTTGAAATTGGATCACAAAACAGACTTACCTCATCTGCTGTTGGAGTAACAAGAAAATAAGAATCGAGAATCTCTACAGATTGCATTGATGATTCTCCATCTGATGAAGTTACTTTAGTTTCTTCAGGAACTGGTGAGATCATCATCGGTGATGGAGAAACAATCTTCATAAACCAAAAACAGAAACAAAACACAAAATCAGTATACGGAGTAATTAGAAAAAGAAGAACGAGATTAAGATAGAGATTCTGGTTTTGTTTTGGTCTCGATCTTACATCTTTGGATTCGCTGTGAAGAAGATTTGCAGTTCGTTTCACTGGAGGAGTTGATGAATTTCTAGGGTTTCGTTGTTTGCGAGGTGTTTGAATTGGAGTTTTCATCCTGGCGGGATATTTCTTTTCAAAGTGAGTTAAGTAGAGAAGAAATACAAGAGCATATCGGTATTTATATATATGAGTTTGGAAAGTTCTATCCTGAGACGTGTATCTCGAGGAATTTAGGGTTTGACGTGTATCTAGATTTTATTCCAGGCGGTTTAAGGTTGTGCACAGTCAATGGTAAAGATGCGATTCTAGCGCAAGTTCATTTACAATTATGCACATTTTGATACATGAGCACGTATTCTGAATGCATTTTAAATTAAGGGTGTGTACATCATGTTTCGACCCTTGAGCTTAAATATGTACTTTTACGACTCATCAAAGTGAGGTTGCTTCAAGAAAAAGAAAAAAAAATCAAAGTGAGGTGAGGTGAACCAAATGCAGCCAAACCGAGCAATAGAGTGTCTAGAATTGGACTGCACTGCAGTCACTGCACGCTAAGTTAGGCTATGAGAAAATTTTGAAGACTTTTGTATAGTTTTTGATGGTCTTGAGGAAACAAGCTTAATCAAGCTCAACTTGGCTTGACATGAATGATTCAGAATAATTCTATATGGCCTTAATTACAGACTTGTGAATAAATTTGTAGTGGAACAGCTTATACAGCAAGACCCACAGGAAACAAGAAAGCTACACAAGAAAAGTGAATAGCAAGTTCATTTTACGGTAAACATCCAAGCTCCCAACTTCATCAACATGTACAAGCACTTTTCCGAAGTAGTTTTAAAATTGTTATTTTCATAAGCACATGCAGAATAGTCTGTATCATACCATTTAGCAGGTCAAGCCCAAACAGAAATCCTGGAATTCCACCTGATAAAAACATAAAAGAGCAGTGGCGATGGAGAACGCCTTTAAGTTAGGGAACAATGGCAAGATAGTTTTTAGGAGCAATGAGTAAAAGAGAATCTAATGTTTTGATGAAATACCTCAAAAATTTTGCAGAATTATAATATTTCAATCCCAACCATCACGGGATCTCCTGAAATCTTTCTTTTGTGAGAGGGCTTTCTTGCTCTGTAGTCTCTTCTGTTCTCCAATAGCAGCCCTACAGTACATGAAAGACATCTATAAGAAGCATTTGGAAAGTTATGTCACTGAATTAACATCCTGCTGCATATCTCTCCTCCCAATTGCAGAAGTAGTGTCTAGGTGATGCCTACAAATGAAAAGACCATACCATACCGTGTTTCTATGTTATCTAGTGAAATAATGACAAAACTGTCTCTTAACTTTATTTACAAAAGGGGAACAGCTTTCCTAGAATGAAGTCTATAATCGTCAAAGAGCTCTTATCCAAAGTTGGCAGTAATAGAAAATATTAGTATGTTAATCATGTTATACAACCACCTGAAATGTTTTTCTAGTCAACTGATATCACTTTGTCCTACGCTAAAGTTTTATGCATGAGGTTATTTAGAATCCCAAGCATCACGTATTTGAATCACTGAGAAAAAAAATCTACGGCAATATACTTTACATCAGACTCTTGCCGTTCTTATCTTTATGTGAAGTCATACGAATAAAACAACTTAAAATGAAGTATTTTAGCTTCCACTGGTCAAGCGTTTCTGCTTCTGTACGCGGGCGACATTAAATACAGCAGTTACAAACTTACAATTCATTGTCAACAATGAAAAGCATGCTAAAGAAGAGAATATCAAGAATGAGGTTGCACATATGAAAAGCATGCTGAGGTAGAGCAAAAGATTAGAACACTTACATCTTAGCAATCTTTTTCTTCTGCTCTGCTGAAGGGGGTGGTGGAACATATGAAGCAGCATCAATGATGGCCTATTCAATTTTGAAAATAAGAAATGAAGGATATAAAACATGCGAGTCTGGTAAAATTTCAAGTTCAAGTATCAGCATGATGAACAGTAAGACGGTTTTAGCAGCGCATCAAGATATTACAATTAATCTCAGTTCTCCAATTGAGCAAAAGAAGGGAAGGATATTCTAATTCTTCTACCACGATGGCAGATGAGAGGAACACACAAACCATGGATGTATGGTACCTGCAGTTTCTCCAAAGCATCTTCTATGTTACCCCTGAAGAAGAGTGGAAGAAAGAAACTAAATGCTTTGTTCAAGACATAAGAGAATTGGATAGGAAAGACGAGTAGGGGATAGAAGCTAACTTCTGCGTTCTAGTTCTTGTAGAAGAAATAACAAGCTCCCCATCTTTGTTCATCCGATTCTTCTCCTGCCAACAAGCATGGTATAGATATTATAACATGTACAAGGACAGACCCACAAGAAACTAGGTGATGCAACAAACATGAACTATCAGAAGTTAACAGGACACATCGCTTTCTAAATATACATGCTACTGACATATGGGTGTATCCACCAGGATTAAGAATAAGAAGTAAGAAGGCGTCAATAGTGAAAAAAAGAGAGGGAAAAAAATCTGAAGGAAGAATTAAGTTGTGTTTCCATTTTATTTAACCATTGTGATTAAAAAAAAAATGTATGCGTAAAGTCTGGTCGAGGTCTAGCCTTCTCCCGGGTTAACTGGTCATCCTGCCAGGGAGATCTCAGTAGCTTCTGAACTCAAGCATGCCGAAGTAAATTCATTCAGATTACTGGGTCATTATTTCCGTTGTTCACAACATAAAGTAGAAGGTAACTTTGTTTCATTCCTTAAGGTTTGCTATACCTAATCTGTTTTCCAGTTATTTTAATCAGATGGCTAAAACATTTGCAGACACTAATGCTGCATCACTATATAATTGAATTATTACATGCAAACTTGGATTACCAAGGTTAATGATGTACCATAGACATAATCTTCTCTTTGACTCTGTCGCTCAGCCAGTAAGCCTTATTAACATTGAAACGCATATCGACCTTGGTGTTCACTGTAATACATCATTTGACAAGTGAATAAGCTGCATTAGAATTGTAGAAACAAGAGTATAATAGAGAAGAACCACATCTGAAAGAATGGGAGTCAAAAAGAGATACTAACAAACCTTTGTTGACATTCTGACCACCAGGCCCACCACTTCTTGCAAAACTAACAGTAACATGGTCTGAAGAAAGAAACCGCGATTCAAATTAATACCAGATGAATGAATTTACGCCGATATCCAGCACAGACAAGGAGATTCGGACAAAATGTATAGAGTATAGCAATTCAAACATTTCCAATCTCTCGCTCGGAAATACGATGACATGTAGAGCACTTGCAGCAACAAACTTGATAAAGAACCAATAAGAACTACTATTCTATAATTTTCACCGACTCTGTTCTGTATCAAAGCCTTCTATTTCAACTACTATTCTTTCGAATGTATCACCATTATGAAAATCTTTGCAGTTCCACAATTCTGTTTAGGTTGAAAAATTGTTTGATGACAAATGCATAATGAATCATCCCTGAAATTTCTAGGTTCAGCACAAATGTAACATAGTTGTCCGTGACTTCAATATAAAGGGAATCAGATATTTATCAATTAGGAGACCGCTCCCATATCCCATATGTGAAGTTGCCAAAAAAGTTGTTTTTCCAAATATGTTCAGATAAGAGAAAAAGAATGTCAAAACTACCATGGTAACTTCAAAAATGTGTTACATTAGTTCTACATCAGCTTTTTATATCAATGTTATAATTTCACTATGGAACATAGCTACGATTTAACGCAAGTATACTTAGAAGATTTCCTGTATACAAACAACATGCCACTAATGCATTACATTAGGTACCTACTGTATAGATCAAACCAGTTTGTACCAATTTGTTAATCAGCAAAGCTAAAAAGTATCAAGTACTAAAATCTACAGTAAAATGTTCACCAGAACTAATAAAAACTCGATCAATTCATACCTATAGTAATTTTAGGAATAGGTTCATTTCCAGCAGCGGAAGCTCTTTCTTCAGCTTCTTGCATAAATTGATTAACCTGAGATAAACGTGATGACATCTTCTTCTCACTGGAAGCATCTGAAGCCATACATACAATTCTTCCATAGCTGATACTAGGGTTGCAACCAATTCCATTGAATCTCACTAATGTCCATGGAACTACTGGATTAGGTTTAAAGAAGAATGGAGAGATACGGGCAATTTCTCTAGTAATCATGTTTGCAGTCATCATTCTAATTGCTGCCATTTTCGTGGCAGAGTAAACCCAAAGGGAGAGAGAAAGATTTTGAGGATTAAAATCTGTTGGCCAACTTCGGCCTGTAATTTTCAAACCATTCAAGAGATTAAACGTTTCGGTTCTCCATGAAAAGAAAACAAAACGATTCGCCCTTGAACGGGCCTTGGTTCGTGCTCTGTAGACAAATGGGTAATAATAAGCCTTTTTGTAGTGGCGGAGATTCTAGCGTGTTTGTTTCAAAGTCTAGTGGCTTCCAAGTTGGGGTCTTCCACAGTTTTTCCAAGCCATGTTTCCATGATTTCGTGGGATGGTCCGTAAAATCCATGGAAGCGCTGATCAGATTAGCGTAAAACGCTATTTAGAATAGCGCGCTAGAAGACGAAAAACACCAATAAAAATAGCGTCCAACGCTAATCTAAATAGCATAAAGCGCTATTTAGAATAACGCTTTTTCTAATCCGTAGATTTAAAACGAGCCGTTGAAAATCTAATGGCTGAGAAAAAAAAACGTTAATCTTAATAGCGTAAAGCGCTATTCTGAATAGCGTTTTTCTAACGCAATTTTGAATAGCATTTCTTCTGTTCCACCACTAAACTTGAACTTTCATCCACAATTCCAAATGCTGAGGTGGCGTGGAAAATGGAAGATGGAACTCTTCCACCATAAGACTTGCTCTAAGTTTATGATTCCATACCTTTGTTTGGTAAAGAAAATAACCGCAGGATTATAATTCCCCTAGGATTTAGGTTCCCCCAAAATGGAGGAATAGAAAACCCATGCCGTAGGTGGGTTTATGATTCCAATCGCGTGGGAATCATAATTTTTCTTTAAAAAGCCAATTTTGCCTGTCACATATAGCTATTATTTAGGGATATATCCCCAATTTTACACACTAATTCACGGTAATTTTGATTTTAGGCAGAGATTTAATATTTGAACTTTATTTTAACAACTTCCTAATGGTTTTTAACATATCCATAAAAGATTTACCAATTACAATTTATCTCTGAATTACATACGATATATTTTAATTTATAACAAATATATTTTCTCTTAGTTAGATGAGATAAATTAGGATATCTATTTTAAAAGGATATTACAGTAAAAAATGGTTAACTTTATTATAAGTAGATTTTGTCGAATTCCTAATCCTGATGTAACCAAACATGAAGTAATGGAATAACATGCCATGGGAATCACATTACGGGAATCACGTTCCCAGGAATCATAATCCCTTCCTGCTAACCAAACACGTTCTATTTCGCTTCATTAAACGTTTCGGTTCTCCATGGAAGAAAAAAAAAACATAACGGTTCGTCCTTGAACGGGCCTTGGTTCGTGCTTTGTAGACAAATGCGTAATAAGCCTTTTTGTGGTGGTGGAGATTCACTTCTGGAATAATTGAAATAGGAAATCAAGTTCTGGGGTTGACTTTCGACAACCGTATGTACATGTTCACGCTGATATCTTAAGTTGACATTTCACGGGACGAAGCAAGAACTTATATGCTATGGGGTCGGACGAGTTTTTGTTCCAGCATTCACAAAAAACAAAAGTCCATCAGTGTAGAAATTCACATGCTATACAAGCTTACCATTTTCGTGATGTACGCTACAAAACTCATTTTAAATACATCAATATAGGCGAAGGTATTGAGCATATTGAAGACAAAAGCCGGCAACAACAACATGGTATGCCAAAATAGCTTGAAGATTTCATGTTTTATCCCCAACGGCGATGGTTGCTACACCTAAATTCTCTCACAACTGTGATCTAGTCTATTATCACTATTATCATTTTTTTCTCTTTACTTTTTCTTAGAGAGAGTTGATCTAGTCTATTATCATTTTTTCTCTTTAATTTTTCTTAGAGAAAGTTTGTCGGGTAAAAAGAATAACAAAGATTTTAATCGATCGGTTTACGCTTTTAACCTATTACCAATGCAAATTTCAATTTTACCATTAATATTGCACCGATAAGACATTTAAAATTACATAAATTCCAAGCCCTTTCTCACTGAAATTCAAAACTTAGTGGGCGCAAGTGACCCCACTTACACCCCTTCCCTCTGTCCCTATTTCACACATAAAAAACGTGTTATGTTTTAAAAAGATATCAGCCAAGTTTCACTAAAATTTAAAATATATTTTGCAAAAGAGTTTGAAACATTTTTAGGAAAGATTTTTTTATTTTTTTTAGGGATTACTCAAATAGTCCTCTCTTCTTAATTAGTTGCAATAGGATCTTAATCCTGGTAACCAGTGGAGTAACCAAACACCTAAAATTGGATAAACAAGCACATGAGGAAAAAGAAAAACCAATATTGATTGATTCAAAATGAGATTGGCTTATGGCTTATTGATAGAGATGACATTGCTGATAACTTAAAATCTCATTTCCTGAACATGAGTAGGACTTCCAATCCTCCTGATCCTACTGCATATCTCAATTTTGTCACTCCTTATGTTAGTGAAGAAGACAATAGCATGCCAACTAGGATACCAACTCATGATGATGCGAAACATGATGTGTTTGGAATGCAACCATGGACTACTCCTAGTCCAGATAACTTCCCACATGGTTTTTACCAAGAAATTTGGTGCACAATAGGTAATGATAATATTTTTATAATGAAATCCATTTTTCATTTCTAAGTTTATGCTTAAAAAATTGAACCAAAAAATTATTGTTTTTATTATTAAACATGATTGACCTAAGAATGTTGTTGGTTTTAGACCAATTAGTCCATGTGATGTAGCTCATTAGATCATTTCTAAGTTGATAGCTACTAGACTTAAAGATTTGCTTGATAAGATAATTAGTCATTTTCAGACTGCTTTCTTGTTTGGCGAGTGAAGAAATGATGACGTTGTCTTTGCACATGAGCTAACTCATTTTACGAAGAAATGTAAAGCTAAAAAATGGTTGGATGACAGTTAAGATTGATATGTCAAAAGCTTTTGATAAAATAAAATAGTCTTTCCTTCTATATACTCTTAAAAGATTTGGATTCCGTGAGCATTAATTGGTGCAAGATGATACTGTTAGAGTATCGTTCGGTCAAACTCACAAGTTTTGGTATGTCAAGCTTGTTGTCAATTTTAGTCAATCAAAACTATGTCTTGATATATAGTCTACTAAAGCCATCCTCTAACCAGGAATTGAGCATTGTAGTTGAGTATCAGAATTTACCAATTGATCTTGAAGATTAAAGAATGACGGCGCCAACAGAATCAACAAAGGTATATGATTGAAGACTGACTATCCTATTTATTCATATTAATAATATACCATTCTATCTGTAGAGACAAGTCGTATGATTTAGTTTAATGATGAACATAGCAAGGAAGAATTCAAGCAATAGGGAGTATTCAAGTTAGTTCTTAAAGTTCACAAACTTTTTTACAGTACACGAACTTGAAATTATAAGAATAAAGACTTGATAAATAAATCTCAATTATCTCGCGTACACGAACTGATTTGCTCAGTTTGTGAACTTGTCGATTTTGGGATGGTCTTGAATACTATGTAATTCAACATTTGACGAACTGATTTATGCAGTTCATGAACTAGTTGTTTTTGAATGTTTCATGTACACCTTTTATTAATTTTCAAGTATACGAACTGTTTTAGGAAGTTCGTGAGTTCGTCAATTCAAAAGACTCTTGAGTTATGAGACGACTTTGAGTTCACAAAACTGTTTTGACAGTTCATGAACTGATTTGATTAAACACTAATTTAATACACACAAGAAAAGTTGGCTAAAATAGTTCATATACTTTACCATAGTGAATAAGGAGTGAGGCATGTTGTTTCAACAATTACTCTTCTTCTTCTCAATTTGCTCTTCCTTTTTTCTCTACTCTTTGTAAGATATTTGGTTTCCCAGTATCGTAGAGCTAATTGGTTGACCAGTATCATAGGGATCTTTTATTTTAGTGAGCCATGTGGATATTTTGGTGAGCCACCTGGATGGGTTCAGTGGGATTTTCACTATGGTAAAATATAATTCGTGGCATACAAAGATGATTAATGCCCTAACCGACTTTAATCACCTAGTAAGCCTGAATTCCTTGCGATTTTTCTTTATGGCTCAACTTTCTATAATGAGAGAATAACACAATGGAATTACATTAAGGATATTGGTGTTAACCTGTCAAAATTATTGTCACCTACCATTAGCATGTAACCATTTTTAGCACAATGCAAATTAAAAAGCTTACCTGACTTTGTCAGTGGTTTGAAGTTCTTAAGATCCCTTAACATTTCTGTTAACCTGATTGAGAAATTACATACTTCTATCATCACCCTGTGGAATT
This sequence comes from Papaver atlanticum, assembly GCA_023531105.1. Classification (NCBI taxonomy): domain Eukaryota; kingdom Viridiplantae; phylum Streptophyta; class Magnoliopsida; order Ranunculales; family Papaveraceae; genus Papaver; species Papaver atlanticum. The sequence continues at coordinate 4,402,936 of JAJJMB010005286.1, read as the reverse complement.
TGGAGATATTGAATGTTAGTTCTTGCTCTAAATTAAAAACCATACCCGAATCCGTCTCAAGTCTTAATAACTTGAAAGAGCTTAATTTCAAATATTGTGAATCACTAAAAGCATTACCTGAAGATCTTGGAGAATTGAACCAGTTAAGATACATCAACCTTGAAGATGTCGCAATCGAAGAATTACCTGATTCATACGTAGGCCTAGTTAATCTTGAGTTTTTGCATCTTGGATTGTGTGAGCTACCCAAAGAGGTAACAAATTGGAAAAAAACTGAGACAATTTCATTACTCTCGTGAGGGAACACCAATGGGTATTAGAGAACTAGTTTTACTTCGATCATTGGCTTACTGGGTGGGGACTACTGTCAAAAACTGTTTTGACAGTTCATGAACTAGATTATACTTGTGATCACACTTTTGTGTTATTACTGCAATATACACTTCGTAAGATATTCTTATGTTGAGCCATACCGATTAAAATTATCACTTTATTCGTTACTGGCGTTGAGATTAATTTAAGTCGATATTCAGGATACAAATCCATGTGATTTGTTAATGTCCGACAAAATCCTTCTTTTTCAAAGAAAGGTCACTCGTGTTGTTCTCTTTGGAATAACATCAAATGGGGGAGAGTTCTTAAATGAACTGGTGCTTAATTGTTATATCTTTGTAGGGGTGTGGCTGTGGAATTTACAGGGGATGCTTGTATCTTAAATCTCCTTAGAGCGCTAAGTATTTTCTTACTATGTGATATCATTTAAATAAAGTTGATATGTAACACCTTTAAATCCTGAAATATCTTTTGGTTGAATTCATTACGGTCCCATGATTTTCGTACCTTTGCCAATTTTTATTGACAAAAAGAGGAAGAATTAATTAGTAGTTTATCACTACATACATATGGTTTATGGATCAATATGTAAGGGAGTGAATCAATAATCTATTGGTTTCACCTATTATGCAAAAGATGTAAGTATTGATTAAGGGGGAGAAACATATCACCGTAGTATTACTTCAAAGTTGTGATACAATTGAAATTTGGAGAAAATAATAATATTATGTTTATGTATAACGACGATTGAAAAAATATATATTTTTCAAAGTTGTTATCGCTACGGATCTTCAACAACAACAATGCTGAGTTGAACCCATTCAGAAACATTACAACTTGAAGTAACGAAGAATTCAAGGAGTTGAAGAACCCAAGGAAATCAAGGCATGATGGATTCAAGGAGTTTTTGAAGATTTATTTTTTATCCGCATGTATTGATAAATTTTGTCACTAAAATTGAGAAAGGGGGAGATTGTTAGAGTATTGCTCGGTTGAACTCACAAGTGTGGATATCTCAAGCTTGTTGTCAAATTTAGTTGTCAAAACTATATCTTAATTTCTAGTCTACAATTAGTTAAGTCTCGGATTAGGATATAAGTGTAGTTGAGAAACAGACATCACGACAGTCATCATTACGTTCTACCGTTTATAGGCGAAGATCAACCGAAGCTTTTGGAGAACTTCTTCAACAAAAGGTAAGTGAAGACTAAACCACCTATTTCTCAAGTTATATTCATCTTTTTATCTATGCGACGATGTCACATAACTAGTTAAACTATCTTAAGCATATCAAGAATTTCGAGTCAAGATTCATCTTGTAATTAGTCCTCGAAATATGACTAAGATTAATGAACATTTGTTCATGCTTGATGAATTTCGGTTAAGAACAATTTTTTGTTCGCAATCAAAATCATGATTCAAGAATTATCATTTGAAAATGGCCTGGAACAGTGATATGTGTCATTCGAGAATGTTTCGAATTGATTTAGAGAGAAATATAAAACTACTATAAATTCGGATACAAGACAGTGTACATACCAGTCTTACAAACTGGAAAAACTGTTATCAGTCTGAAGCCGTAATACATGTCCTTAGTACACGTAACAGAGTAACTATATGTCGACAAACAATTTTTTAGTATGCATATTAGTATGCACACCTTTAAAAGTCTGTGAACTCGTGAATCCGGATCGGTATGCAAACTAGTACGCGTACTAGAAAATAACTGTTGGTTACCGAACCGGTTTGATATATATCCATACCGGTTCGCATACCACAAAAGTTTCGTGGACTCCGGAATTTGGTTATATTTAAATGGGATCCATACAAGTATGCATACCACAAAAGTTCCGTGGACTCCGAAACTCGGTTATGTTTAAATGGTATCCATACCAGTACGCATACCTAAAAGTCTCGTGAACTCCGGAACTCGGTTATGTCTTAAGGTTTACATACCGGTACACGCACCGTGACATAACTATTCACGAACAAATTAAGTATTTGTACCTTGTACGCCTACTTACCATGTCGATTAAATTCATATGCACATAAAATTATTTCTCCGAGATAGTTAGCATTTGAATAATCTCTAAAAACACCATAGACAAATCTGATCACATGATTGTGTTTCAAGTTAATTCTTAAGTGTTATATGAAAATGCTCAAGCTTATAGTTCAGTTGGCTAGCTAGCTTCGGCTAACCATTCATGAGCGTGGTCCTTATACACGATTCGGTTACGGTTCATCCTAACCAGAGTGTATATCTTGATTATGTTAATCATATTCAAATATTCATCTAACTATGGATATTGTTTGCTTGGTTCCAAAGCTATCTTAGCTTAAACCTAAATCAACCTATGATTTGAATGTCTATAAAAGGGGAACCTCAAACAACTGGGATCTTTGAATCCCGACACTATTTTTCTGGTGTTTCCTAGTTGTAAACAAGAGTCGTCCTCTTCCTAAAACCTTTTTAGGGTTTAGCGACTACAAAGACTTCATAGGGATTCATGAAGTTAGATCCAGCTATTATTTATCTGATAGCTCAAGTATCCTGATCTTGTTCGATTGTTGAGCTTCTCACTTGAACAAGATAGATAGAAATCATCAAAGTTCTCTTCGTCCCATACTTTGTTGATTCCACAAGTTTAATACTTGTGAGGTGAATAATAATCTAGGTTGCTCTTCGGAAGCATAAGTCCGGATTAGCTAGACTTTGTCTATTGCTATCGATTTCCAGTGTCACCTTGATCTACGATCAAAAAGGAAATCACACATATAGGCTTATCTGTGGGAGGTAGATTGGTTTAAAGTCTTCAATTAAGTTGAAGCAACTCTTAGGTTGTAAAGGACGTAAGCTAAGGAAATCAATTGCGCGGAGTCCTGCTTGGATTCAAGAGACGTAAGGATCGCGACTGTAACTAAATTGCTATGAGGGTTTAGATCCGCATTATATTGTTTAGCTTTATAATTGAAATATCACAGGTTGTACGTTATTCAATCAAAGTATATACATCCATCCTTGTTTGTTGGATACGACTTGATTGATACTTAGAAAATGATCTTTGGAATCACCAAGTACTCTCACACGCAAATCAGGTTCACGGATTTGTCTCTGTAAACTTTCTGATTGTGAGAGAAAGAGATATAACTCTAAATATTATTCTTTGATTGAGATTCATTAAGTTGAACTCTCAGAATTGTATTTAAATTTGTCCATATAGGTTTCCTAAGAAAAAGTTGGTGGTGTATTTTGGTACCCCCGTGTTTTCAAGTTTGTCCATACAGGTTTCCAAATAAAAAGTTGGTGGTACACATGGTACCCTCTCCTTTTCAGATACAACAATGTATAAGCACTGTTAGAGCACTACTCGGTCAAACTCGCAAGTGTTGCTATCTCAAGCTTGTTTATCAAGTTTAGTGATCAAAACTATAAGTCTTGATTTCTAGTGTACTTATAGCTATGTCTCGGACTGGATAGATTGTGTAGTTGAGCTTTAGACTTCACGACGTTCATCAATTGAAGACGAAGAACTACTAAAGAGAGCTTGTGGAACTTCATCAACAAAAAGTATGTGGAGATTGAAACTCATCTATCACTCGGAAAGTCTATTTCTACTCTATCTCCTATATTGAGACAAAATTCGTATAGCTATATAGTATTCGATTATACACATTTGATATTTCGAGCTGAGTTTAACTCGCTTACATATTTCTCGAAATATGTGTTGGTAAGATTTCGCTTTAACCAAGTTCATCTTATATTCTTGACGAAGGTCAAAAGATTATCATATGAAAATCGCCTTGTAATATCTCATTTGATGTAGACTCGGAATGTTTCGTATTGATTGTGTCAATCACTTGAAAATAGCTTTGATGCTAATAGTTTGTGAAAACAACTATTGTCATCCTCTAAGAATGTTTCAATAATTGAAATAGAGTTTAGAACACTTAACCATAATTGGATTATAGACATAGTATGTGTACTTGCATATATGTTGATCCAAGACCGGTATAGTATGCATACCCGTATGCGTAATGGCGAGGTCAGGTAAAGTCTGAGAGCCTAGGTATGCGTACCCGTACACATACTAGCGAACTCAGTTGAAGTTCGGGAACTATTGTATGCGTACCCGTATGCGTACTGAATTCAACCGATGTTTTGGATGTGTGATAATATGCGTACCCGTTCGTGTACTGTCGGACACAGTCCAAGTCCGGCTACTTAAGTATGCATACCCGTTTGCATACTTGAGAGGGTTAAGTTCTAGAATCGGTTGTGCCATGTACTAATACATTTATATAATAAGGAATGCAATCTTTTGCAAACCGTGGCTATAATGTTCATGAATTGATTCGAGTGAATCAAAACGATTTTGCTTCAATTGTGTCTTGTATACTTCTATGAGAATATAAACAATTGAACAACTCTGTAACTAGTTTCATTTGAGTCATTTGAACTAGTTGTGGTTAAGATGAATAAGGTTGATTTGAAAGTGTTCATATGGATAATTTCGGTTAACTATTATTGAGCCAACCTAGTGTACACGTTTAGGTACGGTTATCCATATCTAAATGAAGGTACATTTCATTTGTGTGTAGAAAGCTAAGACCATCTAACGGTAGAGAGATATTGCTTTGGTTTCAAGCAAACTTAGCTTGGCTCTTAGATCAGGTTTCATCTAACGGTGAATATTGATTGCTTTGTTCCAAAGCTATCAAACCCTGATTGGAAGACTATATAAGGGAGAACTCTAGCAACTGGGAAACCTAATCCCAACACCTCCTGTGTGATACTAGTTGCGACTAGAGTCGATTCTCCTTTAACCTTAGGTTTATTCCGAAACCCTGTAGGTTAATGACTTAAAGACTTCATTGGGATTGTGAAGCCAGACCCAACTATTTCCTCTGTAGTTACGTGTTCTGATCTTTCTTATACTATTGTGATTGAGTATTATCTTTTCTAAGATTTGCTTGAGATTTATCTCCGATAGGTAAGATTAAAATAAGTCACAAACATCTTTGTCTCATCGTTTGTGATTTCACAATATCTTTTTTCGCTTCCATACGATTAAGATTATTGTGAGGTGATTGATAATACTTGGCTGTTCTTCGGGAATATAAGTCCAGTTTATCCATCGGTTCCTTGTGCACCTTGATTTATCATAAGACGGAACAAAACTCATAGGTATTTCTGTGGGAGATAGATTTATCTATATCAATAGACTTTTCTGTGTGAGACAGATTGGTTTATAAAGTCTTCGACTTTGGGTCGTAGCAAGTCTTAGTTTTGGGTGAGATCAGCTAAGGGAATCAAGTGCGTAGAATCCTGCTGGGGTTCAGAGACGTAAGGAGCGCAACTGTACCTTGATCAGTGTGAGATTGGTTAGGGCTCAACTACATTCCAGTCCGAAGTTCATTGGTAGTAGGCTAGTGTCTGTAGCGGCTTAATACAGTGTGGTGTTCAAAGATGGACTAGGTCCCGGGGTTTTTGTGCATTTGCGATTTCCTCGTTAACAAAATTTCTGGTGTCTGTGTTATTTCTTTTCCGCATTATATTTGTTTATATAATTGAAATATCACAGGTTGTGCGTTAAGTTCAATCAGTTCTTGAATTCGGCCTTTGAGTTGTTGATTGAATTGATTGACACTTGGATACTGGTTTGTGATACCGTCCGAGTTATTTCTCATATTCAATCGGGCTCGCAAATTCTTATTTGTTTGATTGCGGATTGAATTGAGAAATTGAGATATAACTCTTTGATATACTTTTCTAAAGATTGAGTCTGACTGTCTAGTTGATTCTCTTGAAAGTATATTGGAGTTAGTCCATTCATATTGCCGAACGAAACATTGGGTGTGGTTGTTAGACCCACGCTTTTTCAATTGGTATCAGAGCAGGCAAACACGTTTAAGACCTCATAAGTCTGTGTTTGTAGCGATCTGACTCTATGGACAGTAGTGCTATCTCAATAAACGCACCACCAGATCCAGGGATTTCAGAATTCTCTTCCATGACTGATTTAATAAAATCTGTAAAATAAATTCTATCCAAACCTCCACCAGGTTTAAAATCCCTAGAAGTGTTTTCAGGGCTTGAAAAAAAGGCTTGAGAGCTTATCACTTGATGTTGAGTTATATCTCCAGAAAGAGCAAGAATCTCTTGACAAGCTAAATCAAGTTATGATGAATACTGTTCATATTAAGGTTGATATTGATATTCTTATCAGTAAGGATAATCCTTCTCCTTCTTGTGTCCCAGACAAACTGGATATAATACGAGAAGTATCTGAACCTCATCTATCAGTCAGTTTCATCTCTGAATTTGACTCAGTTCATTAGTCAAACCCTGATACATCTTCTCAAGATAATGGTACTGCCCTCTTTAGTGAGAAAGTCGGGATGTCTGTTTTTATCAAAAGAGTTTCCCTGTGCAGTACTGAACATTATCTGCAGATACGGTATGTTATAAGTTGTAAACAAAGAAATCGGGAACACAATTATCTTGTGCTCTTTCTAAGTTCTTTGAAAAACTTGTAAAAATAGTCCTTTGGGTTTCCCTCAATACTGTGAGGTATAAGAGTTGTTGGAAAGAAACTCTTTCTTGGTTTCATGGTGACCAAGACATTGTTCTCCTCAACACAACTTGATTGTGTTGGAAGTGCATCCTCACCAAGAAATGCCCTGCTATGTATACGGTGAGGGAAGCACGAGAATTGGGGCGCACATGTGGCGTTAGGTATGATTATGAATCTTTGGTAAGGCTGTAAAATTCAATTGGATTCTTATAAAAGGTATGTCTATAAACTTGAGCAAGATTTGTGTTTTTATCATTTGCTTAGAGTACTTATAATAATCCATGTACTTTGCTTTTCGTTCATTTCTACCTAACTTGATTTGTGTTTAAGGTTCTTAAACGTTTAAATTTGAAAATAGTAGTTCGGGATGTTTGTACTTCATGGTACACATACCAGGTATGCATACCATCATTTAAAATCAAAATCCAGGTATTTTAGTTCGCAAACCCGTTTGCATACTGCTCCAGGTCACGAAAATTCGTTTGCAAACCGGTATGCATACTGGCCTATAAACATCGATATTCGATAAACTTGTTTTGGCCGTAACTTCTTCGTACGAACTCGGAATGACCTCATTCTTTTTGAATTCTCTTCCTCTTTGAATTCTCTTCAAAATGGAGATGAGAATTCTTGAATTTGGATGAGTTAAGATTGGTCTTTGTCCCGTCTCTTGTTTTTGAGTGTTTTGCTCCGTTTTGTCGCACTTGCTCCACTTCTCTTGGACTTGGGCAATTGGATTCTTGGAGTACTACTCTTCTAAGATCATTTGTAGCTTTTACAAGAATGTTGTTGGTGAATCACAAAGAAGGAAGTTCAAGAATGGGCAGTAGTACGCATTGCTATGGGATTTTTGAATGTTCACAATCATCTTATGTGAACTATGGTGCATGGTCATTAATGACTTTGTATGTTCTTCTTTGTTAAGAAAATATGTTTATACGCCTTTGGTAGCTATTCTTGGTGTAAATCCGTGCGAAAAAGATTGATTCCACCCTTTAAGGACAAATCATCTTATACGTGCATTACGAGTTTGTCTTGATGTCTAGGAAACTTCTTATGATAATTTATTCTTGTGTTTTAAGAAGGATAACTAGGTTTTGGAATAGCAATTGTTGTGAGTATACATAGTTATTGCCAATAATTTTCATCTTGCAATGTTTTTAGATTTATTTATTTAAATTCTAAAGTTTATTTGGAAGATGATTTTGCAGTATTAATCCTTATTGGTTTTATATATTGCAAAAAATTGTTATGGGATATGTGTGTTTGCGTCCGTGAACTATGATTGTCCCATATATGTCAAAAGTTAAGTCTATTATATGTCTTTATGCAAATATTGATGGAAAATAGAATGAAATTTTGATAACAAAGATTAAGTCTATGATGTCATTATGCAAATATTGATGAAAATATAATGAATTTTTGAATATTCCGCAGTATTGATCTTTTTCTGATCCTCTTCTATGTGAAAGTACTGTGTGGCTCCATAAGTTCTCTTATGTTGATCATTTTCGATTAAATTAATCATGGGTTCTCTTGTGGTTAATTTAATTGAGTTTTCTGGATACAAATTCATGTTTCATGTAATTTGTTAATGGCCAAAGAAATCCTTATTTTCTTGTAAAAGTAAGGTCGCTCTTGTTGTTCTTTTGGGAATGACATTTTATGGGGGAGAGTTATTAATTGAACTTGTGCTTAATTGCCATATCTTTGTGGAGAGTGCGGATGTGGAATATTGAAAGAGTTTTCTTGTATCTTTAGAAACTCCTTGATGAATACACTAAGTTTCGACTATGTGAAATCATCGAAACAAAGTTGATATGTTCTCTTTTGGTTATGAAGTATCTCTATGAAAATTTCATTAGGATCCACTAGTTTTCGTACCTTTGCCAATTTATATTGACAAAAAGGGGGAGAATTAATGTGTAGTTCACACTACAAATACATATGGTTTACGGATCATTATGTAAGGGGGAGTGGTTTTCATTGTGAGATGAAGTATTGACTAAGGGGGAGTGATACATATTACCATAGTATTTTTGTCAAAGTTGTTATACAATTGGACTTTGATGTTGTGTAATAATACTATGACAATGTATAATAATGATTGAGAGCAACTGTTTTCTCATTGTTATGGCTACGGATCTTCAACAATTATGATGCTGAGTTGAACACGTTCAGAATCACTGGAGTACTTAGAAGTGACGAATATTTCGAGTAATGTTGAAGAACCAAGGAGATCAAGCATTAGGATGAGAAGCTGATAGACGCATTTTATGTGTCTATTTTCATCTCTATTGTATATATTATTAGTACCCATTTTTGTACTTATTATGGTGTTTTATGTCTTTGTAGGTATTTTTAGAGAAATAAGCTCTTGCGACGAAATTGGCTCGTAAAGTGGTGTTTTACACCCCAGGATAGAGTACTAAAGG
>JAJJMB010005286.1:4379535-4393580 GCA_023531105.1 Papaver atlanticum | reverse complement strand
CGATTTTATTCATTTTTCTCCCATTTCATCATTTGTGAACCATTTTTTAGCATTAATAAAGATGAATTTTGAGCATGTTTCCATGATAATGATGAGCTAATTCTCGCGTAATCAAGGCAAGGAGGAAGCTATTTATGCATGAATAATTGGTAACTATTCTATTTTTCTCTAATTTGTATTTTATAATTCACTCAATCATTACTTTGTAGAATTTTAATTGTTTGCATAATTTTTCCCAATTAGTTGTGATTCAATTAGATAGGTTATGCTTTGGTTAGATAATCTATGCTTAAGGGATACAATTAATGTTTGAGAATATGCTTGATTATTTGTGAATTAAGAAAAAGAGATTTTAAAAATAATTAGAGTTTTTGAATTTTTATTATCATTTATTCATGTGTAATAGTGGAATCTAGTGTCTTGGTTATTTTCACTCTAAAAAAAACAAATTTGGATTTAAATTTTCTCTACTTTTAGTTTAATAAATCTAAATTCAATTGCTTTCACAAGTCTTACGAACCTCATTCTTACCACTATCAAAATTCGATCAGAAGCTACAAAGTTTATTTATTTTGTAATCCATATGTATTGATAGTTTTGTCACCAAAATCGACAAAGGGGGTGATTCTTAGAGCGCTGCTCGGTCAAACTCGCAAGCGTTGCTATCTCAAGCTTGTTTGTCAAGTTTAGTGATCAAAACTATAAGTCTTGATTTCTAGTTTAATTATAGCTATGTCTCGGACTAGGATAGATTGTGTAGTTGATCTTTAGACTTCACGGCGTTCATCAATTAAAGACGAAGAACTACTAAGGAGAGCTTGTGGAACTTCATCAACAAAAGGTATGTGGAGATTGAAACTCATCTATCACTCGGAAATTCTATTTCTACCTTATCTCCTATATTGAGACAAAAGTCGTATAACTATATAGTATTCGATTATACACATTTGATATTTCGAGATGAGTTTAACTCGCTTACATATTTCTCGAAATATGTGGTTGTAAGCTTTCCCTTTAACCAAGTTCATCTTATATTCTTGACGAAGGTCAAAAGATGATCATATGAAAATCGCCTTGTAATATCCCATTTGATGTAGATTCAGAATGTTTCGTATTGATTGTGTCAATCACTTGAAAATAGCTTTGATGATAATAATTTGTGAAAACAACTATTGTCATCCTCTAAGAATGTTTCAATGATTGAAATAGAGTTTAGAACACTTAACCATAATTGAATTATAGACATAGTATGCGTACTTGCATATATGTTGATCCAAGACCGGTATAATATGCATACCCGTATGCGTACTGGCGAGGTCAGGTAAAGTCCAGGATAGAGCTAGCAAATAAGCCAAAAACCCGCGAGTTCGCCCGGCCCGGCCCGTGAAAACCCGAACCCGGCATGGCTGGTTTCTAAATAAGTCGGGTTAGGGTTGAGAAAATTCCGGCTTGTGAGAAAACGGGTATACCCGTCCCGGACCGTAAACCCGCGGGTACAACCCGTAAACCCGCCATTCCTATGTTTATGACGTGTGTCCCCTCCCATTTATACGTGTCTGCTAGGTATAAAAATAAAAAACCCTAGCTTAATCTTATCTTTTCTTTTCTTTCTTCTTTTTCTCCATCTGCACTGGAGCCAGCGGCCATCGCCTGATCCTGAAATATCTTCACTGGACTTTCCCTCTTGCGATTGCTGCTGTTACGCTATCCATTTTCTCATACTTCAAGCTGAATCCTAGATGTTACGTGAATCACTCCATTAAAAGTTTGTTTCATGTTCTTTGACTGAATATCTTGTTATTTTGATGAATGATTGATTATTGCTAATCTAATCGATTGATGTTTTATTTACGTGATTATTCTTGTACTTGGATTATGTGAATTTTTTATTATTAGTACTTTGTACAAGAGAGCTTATTCAGGCACATAAGGTGTTCGTAATATTGCCTCTTTCAATCCAGCTATACATTTTCTATATATTTGCTTGCCATATAGGAAGCGAGCTCAGTGATCTTTCCCTTTTGAATAATCAATATAAAAGTCTAATGGTAGTTGTTTTATTCTCACCATGTTTTTCGATTGCAACTAGACTTTATGTAATGATTAGTTGTTAGAAATGAATAAGAAGGCCTCTCTTTTTTTCCCTCCTAAAATAGGCGTAACAGAAACTCTGTCAAATTGGTTTCTGGCTAGTTGGCTAATAGAAACGGGCTAACCCGTAAAACCGCAAGTTTAACCCGTTATGGTCACGGGTTGAAGAAATGACCACCCGTTAAGAATGTCGACCCGCGGGTTTTGGCCCGTTTTAACCCGAACCCGTGTAACCCAAAACAAGCCATCCCCGGCCCGCCCGTTTTCCAGCTCTAGTCCGGTAGCCTTGGTATGCGTACCCGTACGCGTACTAGCGAACTCAGTTGAAGTTCAGGAACTATTGTATGCGTACCCGTACGCGTACTGAATTCAACCGATGTTTTGGATGTGTGATAGTATGCGTACCTGTTCGCAAAATGTCGGATACAGTCCAAGTCCGTCTATTTAAGTATGCGTACCCGTTTGCATACTTGAGAGGGTTAAGTTCTAGAATCGGTTGTGCCATGAACTAATACATTTATATAATAAGGAATGCAATCTTTTGCAAACCGTGGCTATAATGTTCATGAATTGATTCGAGTGAATCAAACAGATTTTGCTTCAATTGTGTCTTGTATACTTCTATGAGAATATATACAATTGAACAACTCTATAACTAGTTTCATTTGAGTCATTTGAATTAGTTGTGGTTAAGATGAATAAGGTTGATATGAAAGTGTTCATATGGCTAACTTCGGCTAACTATTGTTGAGCCAACCTAGTGTACACGTTTAGGTACGGTTATCCATATCTAAATAAAGGTACATTTCATTTGTGTGTAACAAGATAAGACCATCTAACGGTAGAGAGATATTGCTTTTGAAAATATGAGGGTACCCAAATATACCTCAATCTAAAACTTTTCCATCTATAAGTCCTTTCTCCGAAAGTGATTGTCTATGGACTGAGTCGGGACAATACAACTAATCGGTTCACACTTCGTGTGATCGTCTATGGATACGAGATCGAGACAATATGACAACAAGATAAATTGTGTGATTGACTATGGATGCAAGATCGAGACAATACAACAACGAAGTATGATTACTTGATAATAGGTTCGGACTTAACCAAACACTATAGGATTGCTATCAAGTAATTAGGAATTAACGTTTGTGTATTTTACTTCTAATTATAATAAAAACAATTATAATTGCGGAAATAGAAAAGTAAAAGACACGACAAGATTTTGTTAATGAGGAAACCGCAAATGCAGAAAAACCCCGGGACCTTGTCCAGAATTGAATACTCTCATAATTAAGCCGCTTTACAAAATCTAAACCAACTTCATATAGTTGAGACCAAGTAACTAAACCTATAGTTCACCTAGTTCCCTCAGTATCCCTGCGCCTCCAATTTGTAATAAGTCACGCACTTGGAACAATTCCTTTGGTTCGTATTCAAAATAGTAAAGGAACAACAAATCTGTTTGGTAACAACTCTTTTCAAACAACGTGATATGAGTTTGACAAAAGGCTCTTCCGTTTATCCCAATAAACTCCTTTGTCGGGTTCTTAGATCAATCTATTCAACAACTACAAAAGTAATTATTTAGACTATGCAATCAATACTATGAATCACAAAGAAATGTATTGATGCCAATCTACTCAACTAATCAATCCAATCTATCAAAAGATAAACCGATTATAGTTGGATCCCTCCAGCCGATCAATTTTGTGCACACCAAAGATTATGAACTCAAATAATAAATCTTCTTAGATCTTCAATAAACATCTGCACACAAACAACTTGAATCTCTTGTGATCAATCACACACAGAACGGAGTCTGTTAACGATGGATTATCACAAGACGTCTTTAGACCTTCAAACAGTTCTAAAGATCCCCGTCGACACTTCGATATAGTTTGAGTGAATCTTATATCATAAGAGAAGATTCTCAAGCATAAAAAAACTAGGTGCAATCAAAGTTCAACAACCATTAGTCAATCAAATCAATCGAAAACTAATAATAAACTGCAATTATCTAGTTTCCCACTGTTGATGGTGGTTTTCGGTTTAGGGATAAAATCGTGAAACCCTGTATTTTAATACGTTGTCATCCTGCAAAGGGACAAAAGCAATTTGAAAGTGATGAGTGCATAAACCTTTTCACTTACATATGTATTGAACATATTTATGAAATTTATCAAGAATGGTGCATGAAGCAACAATCCCAGATATTCTGTAAATTTTAACCTACTGCATTATTCACTAATGCATTGACCTGCCTAATATTTTCCTATGCAATGTTCCCAGCCGAACTCTCAATATTGGCATGACATGACGATTACTGTTCACTCGCAGCGGAGTAGCATGAATCTCCCGAAGTTTCAGTATTGAGACCTGCTTGAAAACACTCACATAGGCTACACCACCCTCTGACAAAGAGATCGGCGTGTTTACACACTTTTTAATTAAAAGATAGCGCGATCGAACCCGTTTAAATTCCTTAAGGAAAATCTAGATTGTCCATATCAGTCTTAAAAAACGATCACGGCCACACGATTTGGCCACACAATTCAACAAGACTAGCCTACTTCTAGCGGAACTAGGCGATCATCATGATAAACATCGGCAGTCCCACTAACGTCCCGACTGGTCAAAATCCCTTTAGCTCATCCACTACACCCTAAAACGCTAGCCAGAATGTGGGTGATCACGTTGTTAAAAAAGAAAGCTCAAACGAGCTAGACCGACCATGACGGTCTTAAAATCATCACATTCGTCCAACTTAGATAGCCTAGTTGGACGGCTTAGATCTTCCTTCGAATAAATAGAGAAGTGCTAACATGTTCACCGGTGACCCAACTCCACCCATGGTCGATCGACCTACACGAGGAAAGCCATGAGGACACCAAACCATTTGCCCAAAGTAGGGCGAATGCGCTATTGTGGAAACCCTAGTTTGCGTTGCGGCGACACACTACAGTCGTAAATCGATCACAACCATCCATCTCCACCAGCCACATTGAGTAGCTTGGATCCAATTTCAGGCGGTCCAGGAGACGTCAGCTTGCTCACTGACGACTCACCTTTGCACATGGACGATCGGCCTGCTCAAACTAGCGCCCAACATTTCCGAGCGATCACCCAAAAGAGGCTGGTCGCGCTATTTGCATAATCCAACGGCAGTACGTAACTGCCGTAAATCATCTCGTCCATCCAACTTCGCTATCCTAGTCGGATGGTTTAGATTTATTTTCAGGAGGCCAACAAGGTAACGCTGTGATCATCGGCCACCTCTCTTCCACAGGGAACGATCGACCAAGTGGTAGCTCACCCATAGGGTTCCCAACGATCGCCCAAAGGTGGCCGGTCATGCTACTTTTTAAGATGTTCAATTCGTGACTAATTTGAACGAGCTCTAAAACAACGATGTTTCTTGTACATCGATTATTTTCAGCCGCTTGTTTAAAAGCGATGCTTTATATACATCGATCATAAGCGATGTTTTATATATATTGATTTCACAAATAATTTATTATTTGACCTAAAAGCACTATCTCATGACTTCACCCATTTACTCGAGACATCAATCATATCACAAACTGGGGGATGCTCACTGGGGTATTGGTATGGCGGTTTACAACGTGCGGCGTGCGACACGCCTATTATGAGAAAGTGTCAGGAGAGGACGGATGGTTTACAATAATGGGAGTAGTGGGTGAAAGTGTGACCAAGTTTTCCCTCGTAATGGAAACGTGGTGATCACCACTTTTACACAACCCCACCTCTCCATTACTTAATCACCTCCACTTCCTACGAGATTAGGGGGCTCGAACATGACTTGTATAAATAGGATTTCAACCTATTTCAAAGACAAGAACATAAGTGTTATCAACACAAGTATCCAGAAAACACAAAGAACTGATAGCTTACGTTATGCAAGCTAGTTCCACATTCTGATACAAGTCATAAAATAGCCACACCTTCATAATTCAACATTCTGATCTCAAACACCTTCTTCGCTTCCCTCCCTAAGATCAACCCTTCTCCTTCACTTTGTGACCGAATTGAATCTGGAACGGCCATTTCTTGGTTTAGGCCAAAGTCTTACAGATTGATCTCTTGAATCTAAAAGTACTCCCGTGTAGTGCATTTGTTTAGGGTTTGAATTCGTTTCTCACAAAACACACAAATTTACCAAAAACAGCAGAATCAGTTTTTACCCCAAAACAACTGGCTACCACAGTGGGAGATTAATCTCTCGGTTGCAAGATCAATTTTCAATTTCATTTCAATTCTCAAATTCAAGATGGTAGATCTTAGGTCTGGGTCAGTTACCAATCCTGATGTTACAGGCACTGATAACACTCCTGGTGCCAATATCCCTGCCGTTAACACCAATATACCGCCTGTCAGCGCAGTCAACACATCGCATGGTGTTACATCCTCTAGCACCAACACCAGTAATGCCGGAAGCATCCCCTCTGGCGTGACGCCTCCTATTACCAGAGCCAGAGCCGCTGCTATTCCTAATATTTCTTTGAGCATGACACCTCCAATTGTCACCAGGGCTGCCACCATTTCTTCATCGGGACGATAAACCAGAGAAAGTCAATCCCCTATCACCATTGTCGATTTGATGGAAAGACAAGAAGTTCTCGTAAAGGCTCAGACGGACATGGCTACAACTCAGAAAGAGGTACTCGCTTTCCTCAAGACACTAACGGAGCGACTACCACAAGAGCCACATCAACCCATGGATCCAATGAGGATTACTTTCAATACTCCTGGCGCAAGCGCTTCAACATGACGTGCTTTTATAGATGAGGAAGTTCGTATTGCTCCTGAACTCCCATGGGAAAGGAATCAGCCATCCAACTTCATCACACGTGAGGATCTGGAGCGTCTCCTCCAAAATCGAGGCGAAGAAAACCCGGTGGACATGCACCAGCACCAACCTCCGTACCCTCCTGATGTGCAAAGAGTTCCTCTCCCGAGATGATACTCCTCTCCTCAGTTTTCCCTCTATGATGGCACTGGTAACGCTCGTGAACACATCTCTCGTTTTATAGAATCCTTGGGAGAACACGAATACAATCATGTCCTCCGCCTGAAAGAATTTTCAAAGTCGCTTACCAGAAAAGCGTATACCTGGTACAACAACATCGCACCAAACAACATATCCAACTGGTGCGAGATGGTCACCGCTTTCTACAAGAAGTATTTCTTCGTGTCTGAGCAAATCACTTTCTCAGACTTAGGGAGAATTTTTCAACGAAACAATGAACATCCAAATGATTATGTAAAGAGATTCAGAATTCAAGCATTGGATTGTCACGACCCAAATGTGACCGAACAACAGTTGGTTGAGTCATGCATTAATGGTATGGTTCCTATCTATCGTGCTTTGCTGGAAAACCTGCGTTTCCAGACGTTTTCTGAACTCCATAAAGCTGCTAAGCGGTCGGCTACGACCGCACCAGCGCTGTTAGAAAGAACCAGACCGGCCAGAGGTGAAGATGCACGCGAGACTCGAGGAAATAGGCGCCTCATTAATAAGCAATATAACACTGGTCCTTCCGTAAGCGTAGTGGGTGAAGGAGGAAAAAGGAAAGCTCCAGCAGCGGAACAACAACCCAAGTATGCAGCACCAGCGCAGACAACTCCACCCCAGAAAGCTGCGGCTAAGACGCCTGTGCAACAACAACAAATTGGAGATGCCGCTCCAGATTTCCCATTCCCAATGGATGAAGTCATTGAACTCCTAGAAGCATGGATTCAAGATGACGCCATCAAACTACCTCCTCTCCGACGTCCACCAACTGAAGAAGAGATGGCAAATCCCAAATATTGTTGCTACCATAGGTTTATCAATCACCCAACTAGTGACTGCAACAAATTGAAACGCATTTTCAAATAAAAGGTGGATGAAGGAGAACTTCAATTGGGAAATGAAGGAGTTCACAGAGACCCCCTTCCTGTCAGGAGCTGCATGATTTCTGGGGACTCCGTCCACAAAACTGTGCAGTCTATGATGGAGCATTTATGTGAAATTATGTATTTCTCCAAGGCGCAGCGTTAAGACATATTTGGAGCCCTCAACCGTGTCGTATCAGGCAAGCGTCTATTTCCAGTCAGGGAAGCCGCTTCCAAACCCCAATCTTTCCTGGGAAGCGCGACTAATAAATGCAACTGGGGACTCCTAACCACCGCTCACTTAAAGGATGTCGAATTCTACAGCACACTGATTGATGCAGCATCTGATTTCAATATTGTCACTGTCAAAACTCTGAGAGCTGCAAAGATTTCAAAGCAGGAAGCTGTTCACTGCCCAACTGTGATTAAGAGCGCAGAAGGAGAATCAAAAGATGCTTACGGGTACATTAATCTCGAAATCAAGGTAGGCTTTGACACGCGACAAGTTTCATATTGTTAAAGAATGCCCGAACTATGACATGATTCTGGGCCGTTCGTGGGTACATGACAACAAAGCAAAGCTAGGAGTGTGTCCTTTGCCAGTGTATATACCTGAAAGGATTTCCAACAAGCCGTCCAACCCCGAAGATCATTTGTTTCCAATATCAACAACTTGCCAATATGACACAACTACCTGGAGAGAGCCCATCGATGTATATTCGAAGATTCCGAACCTAAGTAAGTCTTATTGAACAACCTTTTCTGCAACCAATCACTTCTCCTCCCATCAAAACTTGGGGACTCGATCCAATTATCAACCCAGCTGTTACTAGGAGATGTGAATGGGATGCTGGTCCTTTCAAGTATTTCATCAAGAGTTTAGAAGCTGTCACAGTTAGAGATGAGGAATCTGGGAAAATAATGGCACAACGCCCAAATCCATTCCAAGTTGGAGATATGGTGGTAAGAGTTGCGGCTCAGCCTGCTTCATCCGATTCCACAGAGGGGAAAGACGAGCCGTACCTAGTGGAAGAAATCATTTTGGGAGGTTACTGCAAGCTCATCAATACTGACAAGCTAGAAGGCGTAGTAATACACGCCCGCTGGCTCAAACCCTTCAATACCTAAGATGTCGCGCCGCCCTCTCCTCCAAGATTCCTTTTAGTATCTCCTTTAACAATTTCCCTTTCATGCAATATTTGTAATTCCTCCAAAATGATTGCACTGCTTGCATTCGTGATTAGGATTTCAATTTATCAGTTAATCAAAGCATCATTTCTTATAAAATTCTTACTCCTGAGTCATCTCAAGGCAAAATCTCAAGTAAACCTAAACCCTCATGAAATCATTACCCATTGATTCAAAACCCAAAAAAAACACACGAAAGAGGCAACTTGTATCTTTCAAAAACACCAAAGAAGGGAATACATGAAAAAAAGAAGGGTAAGGCGATAAAAGGAAATCGTCAAGCAGCCAGTACACGGTTTTGGGCAAGCGTCCTAAAGTGCAGCCTGCTTCAATAGAGAAACGACCTCTCAATCATCGTGTGCTTATATCCAGGAAAGAAGTTTCGCCACCACTAATTCTTCGAATTTTGAAAAATCCCTTCACGGAACCAAGAAGCTAGCGCATGGTACTCCAAGATTGCAACCACTTTTTCAGACGCATTCAATCACGTTACACGAGCTATTAATTGGAGAAAGAGCCTACAATTCTAACAAATAGGACTCTTGGATTTCTTGTTCACGGAAGCACAACACATGTAAATACACAAGGGTAATACACAGGTTCGTGACCGAATCCTCTTTTACCATTACATCCCCTACTTCAAGCTATTGTTATTAGGGATACACATAATAAATATCATCATGGAAGCGGTATCCAGTCACATGAAAGGAAAAATACATCATCACTTATGTGTGTCGCCTCCCATCGGCCCCATCAATGGGAAGAACTCATTTACGCAATCAAGGCACTAGTCGTGACATTCAAGGAACGAGTACGAGGCTCTACTATAACTCTATTGAAGGATGCGGCGACTAAAATTCCAAGATGTTATGAGATTTTTCCGAAGATTTGGATTTCTCAGTCAAGAGATTTCATTCATTCACCCAATTGTACCATAAGGTTGTTAAAGCAACATGAATGAAAGATTATTATCCGATGAATCCCTGGTTCCAGTCACATAAACGAAAATCACTGAAATATCGAGAACATCTGCAAGCTAAGCTACGAAAAGATATTCTTCTACGAAAGAAAGTAACAAGTGGGAAATCTAATTATCAGCGGGATCAACAACGCCTTCACTAGAGCCATTGTTGGAGGCTGCTTCAACATCTTCCTTGGGAGATGCTTCAACATCTTATCTAGATGCCGCTCCCATGTTCTCCCCAGCAGCCACTTCGTTCCCTCCAGCAGTCGCTTCGATATCCTCTACAGAAGCTACTTCAACCTCTTCCTCGGAAGCTGCACCTACATCCTTTTCAGAAACTGCCCCAACAGTCTTTTGAGGATTCTCCGGCTCATCCACATCGGAATTGAGAATTATGATCCTATTATGAATAGGGTAATCATACTTATTCCCACCTGGAGATTGCTTATGCTCAACCCTCCACCGCTTCAATCGATCCGCGAATCTTTTAGCCCTGGCACTCGGGGGATGAGACGCTTCATCACGCTGAGACGCTTCATCACGTATCCACTTCTCCTCCATACTAACTGAAGCTAGAAAAGCTTAAACACGTTCTCGAACGACGCATAAGTGCATAGGAGACATACCCTGTATAGCACGACCAACTTCGCGAAACGGAGAATCTATTTTTGTCATCACCTCCTCGAATGCGTTAGCTCTGGGTTTGTCGACTTCAAAACTCTTCTCTGGAGAAGTTGAAGAATAATCATCACCGGCAGTTCCCATCATATACTGCGAAGAGGCATCATGATTATATCGACAATCGATAAAAAAAAATTAATCAAAAATCAAATTACATGAGACATATGGGGAAATACTTGGAATGAAGAAGAATGCAATTCTGTGATGATCGGTGTGGGGAGAAAGGCTCAAACGCTTCTCTTTATATTCCACAAACCAGCAGGATCCCGGGAAGAAAGGGAGTCTCTACCTTCCGTGAATAAAGGTTTCAGATGTGGGATAACAATCAAATAGATGCTTATCTACCTGAAGATAACTGACGTATGTTGAAAAGAAATGTATCTTGATCAAGAACCGAGCCAGCCTCTATCCTGGTAATGTACGCCGAACTTCTCTTGTGAATTTCTTCGTATGTCACCATCTAGAGCTTACCCCGCAATAGCGTCACTATTACGTGCTAAGCAGGGGACTTAATGTTGATGGTGGATTTCGATTTAGGGATAAAATCGTGAAACCCTGTATTTTAATACGTTGTCATCCTGCAAAGGGACAAAAGCCATTTGAAATTGATGAGTGCATAAACCTTTTCACTTACATATGTATTGAGCAATTCAACATATTTATGAAATTTAATCTAAAATGGTGCATGAAGCAACAATTCCAGATATTCTGTAAATTTTAACCTACTGCTTTATTCACTAATGCATTGACCTGCCTAGTATTTTCCTATGCAATGTTCCCGGCCAAACTCTCAATATTGGCATGACATG
This sequence comes from Papaver atlanticum, assembly GCA_023531105.1. Classification (NCBI taxonomy): domain Eukaryota; kingdom Viridiplantae; phylum Streptophyta; class Magnoliopsida; order Ranunculales; family Papaveraceae; genus Papaver; species Papaver atlanticum. The sequence continues at coordinate 4,381,946 of JAJJMB010005286.1, read as the reverse complement.
ACGATTAATGTTCACTCGCAGCGGAGTAGCATGAATCTCCAGAAGTGTCAGTATTGAGACCTGCATGAAAACACCCACATAGGCTACACCACCCTCTGACAAAGATATCAGCGTGTTTACACACTTTTTAATTACAAGATAGCGCGATCGAACGCGTTTAAATTCCTTAAGGAAAATCTAGACTGTCCATATCAGTCTTAAAAAACGATCACGGCCACAAGATTTGGCCACACAATTCAACAAGCCTAGCCTACTCCTAGCGGAACTAGGCGATCATCATGATAAACATCGACGGGCCCACTAACATCCCGACTGGTTGAAATATCTTTATGTCATCCGCTACACCCTCAAACGCTAGCCAGAATGTGGGTGATCGCGTTGTTAAAAAAGAAAGCTCAAACGAGCTAGACCAACCATGACGGTCTTAAAATTATCAAATTCGTCCAACTTAGCTAGCCTAGTTGGACGGCTTAGATCTTCATTCGAATAAATAGAGAAGTGCTAACGTGTTCACCGGTGACCCAACTCCACCCATAGTTGATCGACCTACTCGCGGCAAGCCATGAGGACACCAAACCGTTTTCCCAAAGTAGGGCGAACGCGCTATTATGGAAACCCTAGTTTGCGTTGCGACGACACACTACAATCGCAAATCGATCACAACCATCCATCTTCGCCAGCTACATTGAGTGGCTTAGATCCAATTTCAGGCGGCCCAGGAGATGTCAGCGTGCTCCCTGACGACTCACCTTTGCACATGGCCGATCGTCCTGCTCAAACTAGCGCCCAGCATTTCCGAGCGATCACCCAAAAGAGGCTGGTTGCGCTGCTTGCATAATCCAACGGCAGTACGCAACTGCTGTAAATCATCTCGTCCATCCAACTTCGCTATCCTAGTCGGATGGTTTAGATTTATTTTCAGGAGGCCAACAAGGTAACGCTGTGATTATCGGTCACCTCTCTTCCACAGGGAACGATCGACCAAGTGGTAGCTCACCTATAGGGTTCCCAAACGATCACCCAAAGGTGGCCGGTTATGCTACTTTTTAAGACGTTCAATTCGCGACTAATTTGAACGAGCTCTAAAACAACGATGTTTCCTGTACATCGATTATTTTCAGCTGCTTGTTTAAAAGCGATGTTTTATATACATTGATCATAAGCGATGTTTTATAAATATTGATTTCACAAATAATTTATTATTTGACCTAAAAGCACTATGTGCTGCTTTTAGCGGCGAGTCTCATGACTTCACCCATTTACTCGAGACATCAAAAATGTCACAAACTGGGGGATGCTCACTGGGGTATTGGTCTTGCGGATTATAGTGTGCGGCGTTCAACGCGCCCATTACGAGAAAGTGTCAAGAGAGGACGGACGGTTAACAACAATGTGAGTAGTGGGTGAAAGTGTGACAAGGTTTTCCCTCGTAATGGAAACGTGGTGATCACCAATTTTACACAACCCCACCTCTCCACTACTTAATAACCTCCACTTCCTACGAGATTAGGGGGCTCGAACATGACTTGTATAAATAGGATTTCAACCTATTTCAAAGACAAGAACACAAGTGTTATCAACACAAGTATCAAGAAAACACCAAGAACTGATAGCTTACGTTCTGCAAGCAAGTTCCACAATCTAAAACAAGTCATAAAATAACCAAACCTTCATAATTCAATATTCTGATCTCAAACACCTTCTTCGCTTCCCTTCCTAAGATCAACCCTTCTCCTTCACTTTGTGACCGAATTGAATCTGGAACGACCATTTCTTGGTTTAGGAAAGAGTCTTACAGATTGATATCTCGAATCTAAAAGTACTCCTGTGCAGTGCATTTGTTTAGGGTTTGAATTTGTTTCTCATCAACACACCCAAATTTACCAAAAACAGCAAAATCAATTTTTACCCCAAAACACCTACCAACGGTACTCGTAGAGAGTTTCTCAATCCCAAAGAAGTCTTTAAAACGAGCGGTCGTAAGAGATTTCGCCTAATTAGGGTACTTTCCTCTCCGAATAGACGGCTCCACTAGTACAACACGACTAGGTAGTTTTGCTGGCTCTGAGGATTAGTTTGCTCGAAATGCAAACTTCAATATTTATAGACCAAGGAAGTTTGGACACCAAGGAATTTCCAAAACCGAATATTCTCAAAGATATGCAATAAAGTCCAAATACGGTTTTCATAATTCCTGGAAATGCTCTGTCCAAATATTGACCGAAATCTCAGTAGAAAATCTCCAATTAGTAAATGCACATTACCAATTTTTATTTTCTAAAGATATGCATTTAATTGCTGGAAATTAAAAGCATATAAAACTAAAAACCTTAATTAAAAGATTCTCAATTTATTTCGATCCGGGATTCTCCTTTAGTTATTAAGGAATATCTTTGAACAATAAAAGATAA